>JABMCL010003116.1:140000-227500 GCA_018857735.1 Alviniconcha marisindica
TGTTGTTTGTTTTTGTTTTCATATAATTGTTTCTCCATGTTTCACTTATTCAGTAGTTTAGCAAGGACTAGTTGTTAGACAGGTCTAAATGAACCTAAACTACAATCCTTGGAAAATTAAGTTTTCGAGTTCGAGTTCTCTCTCTCTCTCTCTCTCTCTCTCTCTCTCTCTCTCACCACACACACACACACACACACACACACACACACACACACACACACACACTTTATACAGTTTTGAGCGTGTATCTGCACGGATTTCTCGCTGACAAACAGCGTGTGCCAATGCGATCTCTTCATAAACCTCAACGGTAAAAGCTCTGAGACTGATTTTGACATGTCTGACTGACTAATCGACTGATTCTTGACAGTTTCCGTCCAGTCAACCGCTATGGGTCCTATCAGCGAGAAAGATAAATCACCAGCTTACACGCTCACGGTCAAAAAAAGAGAGACTGACGAGAAATGGGCCAACGAACATTTCGGATAGAGCCCTTCCTCCGCACAAAATCAGAGAAACAGAGAAGGAAGATTTTCAGAGTTCAGGAGCTGTGTGAAAGTCGAGGTGGCCGTCCTGGGCTTTTCGTCCTGAGCCTCGTGGTTTCTGTGGACGTAAAGCAACACTGGACCATGCTTAGTCATTGGTCACAGTTTGTCCATAATTAGTGATATGTCAACCGACATCCGAGGACATGAAGCTCTACATCGTCATCATCAAGGAAGATTTCCCGTTGATGAGAACCTTCGGCATTGCGGGCATACAATATCACAATATGCACACCCTCACAACTCATCTACGACTTCAGCGTGACCATTGCTACAAACCCTCACAACTCATCTACGACTTCAGCGTGACCATTGCTACAAACCCTCACAACTCATCTACGACTTCAGTCATGACCATTGCTACAAACCCTCACAACTCATCTACGACTTCAGCGTGACCATTGCTACAAACCCTCACAACTCATCTACGACTTCAGTATGACCATTGCTACAAACCCTCACAACTCACTACGACTTCAGTGACCATTGCTACAAACCCTCACAACTCATCTACGATTCAGCGTGACCATTGCTACAAACCCTCACAACTCATCTACGATTTCAGCGTGACCATTGCTACAATCCCTCACAACTCATCTACGACTTCAGCGTGACCATTGCTACAAACCCTCACAACTTATCTACGACTTCAGCGTGACCATTGCTACAAACCCTCACAACTCATCTACGACTTCAGTATGACCATTGCTACAATGTCAGTACCTAAGAAACAAATATGCTTCGTCAAAATCAGTTACAATTTACTCAAAATATCAACACGCCCTCGACTTTCCCAAAGACGTCAGTGCAAACCAAGATAAATCAACCCAAAAGTAAAAGTCTGATTCGCTATTCATCTAAAAATATAACTGAAGATGACTGGGGAAATATGAAGTCGAAAGAACCTGGGAAGGCAGAACTGCTGGCAGCAGGCGAATCGTGGAATTAGTATGATGTACTTCGAGTTCAAAAGAGGGAACCCTAGATAGCTATGGATCCACAGCACGGGGGGAACCTTGATTTCTGCATCCTCGGTACCCCGGAGAAGGAAATTAATCAACCTTGTCCGCACGTGCACAGAGAGAGGGGGAAGGGAAAGAGTGGGAGGGAAAGAACTCGAGAGCTTCATTTTCCGAGGATTGTAGGTTAGGTTCATTTAAACCTAACAACCAGTCCTTGCTAAACTACTTGAGAAGGAGACAGACAGACGTGGGGGGGGGGGGGGGGGGGAAGAATCTCGGAAGCTGTTTCTTCCAATCGCCTGTATTTTAGGGCAGTGAACCGCTGGTTCAGGCAGCTGCGTACAGAGGCTGCCACAACTTGAGGTATGGCTATCCAATCGCCGCTCAGTGCCATTTTATAGAACTGCATCCAAATGTGCACCATATACTATTCCGCGGTCCTACATGACATAGATTGGCAATCCAATTTGATTGGGTGTGACATAAATATATGTAATCCAATTTGATTGGGTGTGACATAAATATCAGTAATCCAATTTGACTGGGTGTGACATAAATATCAGTAATCCAATTTGACTGGGTGTGACATAAATATCAGACTGGGTGTGATATACATATCTGAGTGTTTCGATAAAGGGGGAGGGGGGGTACAGAGAACAAACAGAGCAGAAAGAGAGAGAGAGGAGGGGGGGGGGGGGGGGGGCAGACAGATATTTTATATATAGAGATTTGTGCTGAACCCAAGCTAAAATAGAATACTTTGGCTGATTGGTTCCCACACAGCCTGGGAAGCACGGTCGGAACTAAACACTCGCCTGTCACTATTAGCTGCCTTGCACTATCCATCAGAACGAAAATTGTGACAGACTTACACTCTAGCTGAAAAAAAAAAAAACCCCACACACACACACACCCCCCCAAAAACCCCTCCTCCCCTCACTCACACACACACAACACACACCAAAGGCCGCACTCCCACACACACACACACACACACACACACACACACACACACACACACACACACACACACACACACACACACACACAACACACACACACAAGTAAAAGCAAGAGTTCTACAGATTAATCCTTTCCTCCTTTCCGCCGCCGCTCCCCAAGCCAAACGGAAGACACTGATGGTGTTAATTTCTTCGTTATTAAACCGCGTCGGACAAGAAGCTCACAAACGTATCGATCACACTTACCAAGCCTGGTCACAGGAGAGAGAGAGAGAGGGGGCGAACGGCAGCGAGCGAACGGAGAGAAGAGAGACAGACAGACAGACAGAAGGAGAGAGAAGAAGGGGGAGAGACAAAAACAGACAGACGGAAAAAAAAAAAAAAAAAAAAGAGAGGAGAGAGAAAGGGGGGGGGGAGGGGGGGGGGAAGACAGACAGACAGACAGACTAGCTAGAGCCTGAAAGCTGGATGGTGTGTGGGCACTGGCGGAGAAATATGACCGGAATATCTGATGCATTGTCAAACGATTGAAGACACAGAGCGCCAAACAACCCTCAGGCAGGAGCGTGTCGTCCTAGACTAGTGAAAAAAACATGCCCATCGGTGAAATCAGATCATCCATTTGTCCGAGATGGGGAATGTTTGGTGTAATCTCCAGTGCAATCACGGAGGCTCAGCTCGCACCGAGGACGGTCGGCGAGCGCTTCAAAACGCAAACAAAGTGTTAGAGCACACAGCGAGACGCCTCCATCGTTTCGCACCAACTCGACAAAAGCCCCAACAGTGATTCAAATCAGT
Organism: Alviniconcha marisindica; assembly: GCA_018857735.1. NCBI lineage: Eukaryota > Metazoa > Mollusca > Gastropoda > Provannidae > Alviniconcha > Alviniconcha marisindica. Next base: position 143,268 of record JABMCL010003116.1, read on the forward strand.
TTGAACGGAAACCCAACACACACACACACACACACACACACACACACACACACACCACACTCTCTCTCTCTCTCTCTCTCTCTCTCTCACGCCGCACGCACGCACGCACGCACGCCACGCACGCGCACGCACACACACACACACACACACACACACACACACACACACACACACACACACACACACACACACACACACCCCACCCCCATCACCTCAAAAAGAGACGAAAATCTGGGCTGGAACTACACAAAATAATAGGGTGATTACCGTGAAAAGTGGCTATAGAGATCCAAATATATAACAGGTTCAAAAGAACGCTATTTATTAAGACAAAACCACAATCTGCAAATTTTCGGGGTAATCCCCTTTGTCACGCTACAAAACGACACTTAAATGGCAGTTAATCGGTGAAAAACGCTAGCAGTCATCCTTGTTTCAGGGTGTGTCTGTTTATGCACACAGAAGCCTGGACTGGTAAATGGGCCCTGCACAGAACGGCAGAGGCTGGAAAGCGGGGGAGTCTATCCAATATCTAACCCGACGGCAGCAGCCCGAGTTTAAGAAGCGTGAAGGTGCCGCAGGACGCAAGAGAGGAGACATGCAAATCACATTAGCCATCAAAAGCAGAGTCAATAAGCCTTGCCGTCCCACGCCCTATTCTCAGTGTTTTTGCAATGAGGCGGTCGTAGTAGCGCCACTGGCGGGCTTGTTGTTGCCGTCGTTCTTCTCTGGAAGGCACAGCCGTCTTTTGTTCTGGTAAGAGGCAGCGTGTGACTAGCAGCCGTGGGAGAGAAAATGGCAACGACACCGTGCTGACGGACAGAGGCCGCCCGCGCCGACGGCTGGAGCAGCCATGCAAGTGGCCATTATTGCTACACTTACGGCAAAGAGCCAGGGAGGAGGGTTCCGCGCGGAGTTCCAAGCGCAGTTTCCCCAACTGCCTTCTCTCAAGCCTTCCATCTGACCGCCATAATTACACTTACGGCAAAGAGACAGAGAAGAGGGTGTTCCGAGCGCAGTTTCCCCGACTGCCTTTGCACAAGCTTTCCATCTGACCGCCATAATCATACACTTGCCGTACTCAGCGATGTTTTAACTGAGACAGTGAAACTGTAGTCTCTATGCTAGTAGTGCTGTGCTGACTGGCGATCTGGCACGATGATTTGAGTGTGAATCCAGTATTCAAATAACTACAAGTTGCCTCATTTGGTTGCAGCGAATATCTCTCTCGCCGATGGATGTGCGCGAGCACAAAATTACTTTTTGTTTGGAATCCACCAATTAGTTAGGTTTTGTTCGGAATCCACCAACCTTTCGCTCTGTTTTTGTGCTTGGGGGGGTGGGGGGTGGGGGAGAAAAAAACAGCGGTCATTCTTCAGGAGCTTCGCGCGGAATATCCTTTGTGACAGTCTCATTGGGGGCTAAAGCTGCACGGTGATAGTCTGCCCAGAACCCTCTATTCCCTTTCGGCAACAGAATGTTTGATAACGTGCATAAAACGGAGCCTACAGCTTTCACACTGTTCGCGCTTGCAGCTTTGTCTAGGGCGAATTCAATTTAGCAAGCTGCCAACATGCAAAAAATGTAAGCAGTTCAGCCACTTGTAACACGCTGCCTATCACAATGAAAGAATACGAAGAGGAAATGTTTCTGTCAAGCGAACATCAACAACAACAGAAAGGTTTTTGTTTTTGTTTTCTGGATTATTAAACAATAGTTGAAAGTGAAGCAAAGCATTCTGTCAGTGATGCTTTTCCATGGCAACAAACTACGCATATTACGAAAATGCAATCGAGCACCCCCGTAGAAATCTTTAATATTTCTGACCGATTTATGTACACGTGCATGGAATTTGACGCCACGGAAGTGAACGATTGAATGTTCAACCCAAACGGTGCGCTTCTGTTCTCAGGTATACGCTTTGTTCGCAGGAACGCAGCTAAAAAATTGAAATAAAAATATTAAAAAGAAAAAAATACTTTAGTTGTTGCTGTTGGTTTATTTTAGTCATATTGATCGAGGGTCTAAACTTACTAGTTATTTTGTTAAAAAACAACAACCGCACTTTGAAATGCATTATATCAATATCACAGAAGCTTCAATGGAGAGACAGGAATCACTTATGATGTGGGTGGAGGGAGGGGCCGCACTTCGCAAATTTTTCCCGTCTACAGGCAACTAACCTTTCATACTTACAGATGTAAATGTCATCTGCAAACCATCTTAGGCTTACTATCTGACTGTGCTCAGACTGCGTGGTGGAAACAGAAAATGCCATTGTAAACCCAGGACATGGTATCGTTGTTCTCAGTTCTGAGTCATAACAATACCAGCAAGACTAGTTCTCTTGCTGTTGTTGTTGAATCAGTGTGTGTGTGTGTGTGTGTGTGTGTGTGTGTGTGTGTGTTTTTGAAAACCCTGAGAATCAAAGGGCCCAAAAATTTCACAAAGGGCCCCCCCCCCCTCCCCATCCTCCCCCCCCCCCCTCCCCCCCCCCCCCCCCCCCCCCCCACCATTTACACACACACACACCAAAAAACAAAACTTCCCCCCAATTACATCCATGGCACTGCTTCGCTCCGAAGCATAAAATAACAAGCTTGCCCTATGCCCAACTAGCCCCAGTCAGTTCTTGTATCACACAACCTTCTAACTGGATCTGCGAGCACCACAGATTTGCTTGCTCGCTCTGATGAAAACAAAAACAGCCATTATTTCTCACTCCAATGGAAAACACAGGCAACTGACAAGGAAGCCCACGTAAAGGACGTCCAAGAAGAATGCACACACTGGTGATTGCAGGAACAGACCCTGGTCTGACTAGAAAGTCAGTGTAAACACATTCCCTGAACTTCGGCAGGTATGGCGGGGATACTGCACGCGATATACGTCTTCGTGTATGTACCACAAGGGAAAGCAGCTGTACACGTAAAAACCCCACCCGGAACAGGCTGAGCGTAACACTTCTAGAAAGCGATGGGGCAAAACCCACGCATAACAACGACCGTAGGTGTGTGTGTGTATATATATATATATATATATAGAGAGAGAGAGAGAGAGAGAGAGAGAGAGAGAGAGAGAGAGAGAGAGAGAGAGACAGAGACACACACACACACACACACACACACACACACACACACACACACACACACACACACACACACACACACACGCACAGCGCACACACACACACACACACATACTGAACAAGTAGACACAGCAAAGCACCTAATCACAGCGAGACTACAATACCATGATTATTAATGCGGTACACATACTGTGATGCATCCATAATAAAATAACCCATTCCTAGCCAATCGGACTACAATGCTACAATTATCAATGCCGTAAGCCTGGGGAACAGGCATCAGGGGCATACATAGCCCCCCCTTCCACCCCACCCCCCTCCTGTATCTCTTCCCTCCGCCTCCTCCCCTCACCTTCAAGTTATAAATTGCGATCTCCATCCGTCTTGGTGAACGTCACAATAACGTACCCCCCCCCCCCCCTTCTTTTTGTGTGTGTGTGTTGTTGTTGTTGTTGGGTGTGGTGGTGGTGGTGGTGGGTGATGTGATGTTGTGTGTGTGTGTGTGTGTGTGTGTGGTGTTTTGTCCTCCCCCTCCCCTCGAAAGAAGGAGCTGCATACATTAATATACCAATAACAAACGTTCAGCGAGTTTAGTTGTTTTTTGTTTTTGTTTTCTCTCTCTCTCTCTCTCTCTCTCTCTCTCTCTCTCTCTCTCTCTCTCTCTCTCTCTCTCTCTCTCTCTCTCTCCCCAGGCCGTGTTTATCGCCTGCAACGATGTGACGCTAATATCTGTCTACTAGGATGTCACCCACTGACAAGTTCCTCGTACAGTCGTAGCAAACACCTCAAGCCCCGACCCATCAATTAAAAACAAAGTGGGGAGGGAGAAGAGCACAAAACTACGCACCCTCACAGCCTTCCATAACTACCAGTTTGATGGCAAAAGGTTCCATAATGCAGCGGTGCGAAACCCGCTCCCTCCCGTAACTCTGACAAGTAAGTACGTAAGTAAACATGGTGCTTAACGTCCACAGAAACCATAAGGCTTATTAGGGACGGGAAACTTTGACAAGTTTGGCTGCAAAGGTTTTAGAGTTCAGAAGGTGAGGCACTGTCTTCTTTTTTCTTTCTTTTTTATGAGTTGAACACACTTTGGCCTTGACCTCGATGACAGCAATTCCACCTTTTTGCATGACACTCCCGCTCCTGAGCATGTACCATCATACCAAGTTCGGGTGCAAAAGGTTAGCGGTTCAGAAGATATCTTCCGGGCAATATCCGATTTAGGCAGTTAATAATAATGAACTCCCAGTTTGAGTCGCCACGGTGGTATCAGGGCGACACACAAGTCAACACATCACATACGTTTCATTGACTGGTCACGACACTCTTCGCTCAGAACTTCAAGAGAATTGCGAGAGGCAGATAGATAACCGATTTTTAACACCCTGGTCCAGTCAACCATGACGGTTATATAAGGGATGAACACCTTTCATCAGTACATAATATATGTTAACATACCTAGCCTAGATGTTAAAACTTGCAAACTGCCAATCAATTCACAGAGAGGGGGTGGGGGGGGGGGGAGAGGAGTTGAATGAACCAGGAAGACTGATATCAGAAAGACAAAATATTCCTAACAGCAGAGGAAGCACGTAAAGCTATATATTCTGGCCTACTCCATGCCATAAAGAAAAATCCATCGATAGTTCTGGCTTCTCTGAGGTGGGCACATTAATTTCTGCATCCGGGTAGACGGACGGACAGACAGACGGACAAGGAAGGCCATTCTATTTTATTGTATAACACACACACACATTTTATTTTATAAACACACACACACACACACACACACACACACTCTGTAACGCGGGGAGGAGGAGGACGGGGGGGGGTGCAGGTCTTAGTACTGATCGTTCTGATGACTGGTTCCCCACATCCCCATCAGCCTCCACAGCGGCCGTTTCCCCCAGCGCTGTATGTGTTTCTGTACTCGGGTACACGTGCCCCATCCCAAAATGGCCGGGGTGGACGGGTTCAGACGGTGAGATCGAAGTCAATTAAACCTCACGATGGAACGGGAAGCCAGGCAAACATCGACTTTTCTGGTTGGACGGCTACTGGAGACATACTGTGGAGCGAGTGAGGGGGCGGGGAATGGAGGAGGTGAGGGGGCGGGTGAGGGGAGGGGGGGGGGGAGAAGATGACGAGGGAGAGGGAGGAGGGAGGGTTGCAGGAGTTTCCGGGGTAGGTAGGTGGAAAATAACAAAACTTTGAATTACCTCTCTCGCTCTCCTATCCGTTCCCATTGTATTTCGGTAGTTTTGTACCTTGTGTTCTCTCTCTCTCTCTCTCTCTCTCTCTCTCTCTCTCTCTCTCTCTCTCTCTCTCTCTCTCTCACACACACACACACACACACACACACACACACACACACACACACACACACACACACACTTCTTTTCGCTTAAAACATGTCCACAATTGTAACAGTAGACAGATGCATGCCATTTCTCCAAGGAAGAGCACGCTACAGTAGATTGAAATGCTGGGGAAATCCAATCTGCTCCCCCACCCCACCCCCCCACCCCCCTCTTTTTTCTTTTCTTTTTCTTCTTCTTCTTTTCTCTCCGCTCGACTTAGAAAAAAATATTATTATTAACTTGTACTTGATACATTTTTCGACGTCTACTTGATAAATGTTTCGACCTACGTTTTGTTTTATCACATTTCAGTATAATCTTTTATCAATAATTCACGAGTTACAAAAACAAAAACAAAACAAAAAAGGGCGCCCTCGATTAATGAAAAGGTTGTTACACTAGCGAAACTCAGCACACTTTATTTTCACATTTGCGATGGTACATTAAAACTGAACACAAAAGAGAAAAGAATACCTCTTCATCCATTAAACGCAAAAAACAAAAACAAAGGAAAAAGAAGAAGAAGAAAAAAGACCCATCGCATTAAACCGATTTGGTTGTTTGCGCTCCATTAAACACAACAACCCCAAAATACAACGCCACAAAAGTGGTGATCGATTTGGGCCAAAATGGCCTTAGCTGTCCAAGAGGTGGAAGCAAATCACATCAAGCACTTACTCTCTCGCGCCCCAGTTTCCCGTGATGCGCGTATAATGAGGTTGGCCTGAGACCCAGTGCCGATCAGCCAGAGCTGAAGTAGTCACAGCAGCAGATGGCCTGCAGTGTTTTGTAAACAAACATGACTCGTCTCCTTCCACAACAAGTATATGCGTGCGGGAGGGCAAGTGTGTGTGTGTGTGTGTGTGTGTGTCTGTGTGTGTGAGTGTGTGTGGGGGGGGTGAACGCATGCATGCGTGCGTGCGTGCGTGCGTGCGTGCGTGCGTGTGTTGCAAACGGTATCTCAAAAACTAGTGGTCCAATCTTTACACCTTGCCAAGACTATCATCAAACTCAGTAAGACCCTGATTTAATAATTAACTTAACAGTTACACATTTATTCCTCAGTTGAAACGTTCCCTGCCCTCCCTCCCAGTTTCAGGATAGACCGTTCCACGATGAATGTTTTGAAGACGATTCTATCATTGAAAGGGGTGTTCACGCAGAGCGTCCATCAACTGAATTGTAAACACATTTAGAAGATGTACAACCTACCCAATATCATAATCGCCTCATGCGTTTCAGCAAATACCCTCTCTTTGAGGGTGAGGGGCAAGGGACACTTCAATTAAGATATCAGTATCGGTCCCAAAACTGAACCTTGTGGAAACCCCTATTTCAGATGTGTAGATGTTGAGTAGAGACCACAGTTTGAAACTGTGTGGCTGCGATCACCTAGAAAGGCTCTGGACCATGAAAGAGCTGTGTAACAAACACCGTATGAAGATTCAAGACGAGAAAGGAAGGTGTGGTGGTCTATGGTATCAAATGCGGCAGACAAATCAAGGAGAGACAAGCATAAATCTTCCCATTGTCAAGAGCGGTAACAAGGTCGTGGCGAACTTTCACTAAAGCAGTTTCGGTGCTGTGACCAGCTCTCTTGGTCGACCAAAGTGGATCGAGGAGGCTGTTTCTGTGTTGATTAGAGGAACAGTACCTGATCAAATCAATCTTTGAAGTTCCTTCCGCTAACAAGCATACAATACATAATTAAATAAACGCACTGCTATTGCTGTCAGTGCTTCGGAGTTCACAACAGGTGCTGAGCTCTTGCGTGCAAAACAGTTTTTCTTTCTTTTTGATTTTTCCTCTTCTTTTTTTTTTTTTTTTTGGGGGGGGGGGGGGGGGGGTGCAAAGAAGTACAGTTGCCACCAGTCACAGCTGAAGCCGGACGTTGAATTTAGGAAAAACAAGCGAAGAAGATGAGGAGGAAAAAGTGCGGCAGGCTATTGCTGCGCTTGCGCGATAAGTCACCTGTTGTCAGCCGTCAATTAGACACACTCGCGTCAAGGTTATCGCGCTCTGTCTGGTCTCCGCCCCGAAAGAGAAATAGCTCTCACACACTCACACACACACACACATATATATGAACACGCATAAGTAAACAGTGTACACAAACACACACACACACACACAGAAGCACAAGCACACACACGGGGGAGAGAGAGAGAGAGAGAGAGAGAGAGAGAGAGAGAAAGACACACAGTACACACACACACTCTCTCTCTCTCTCTCTCTCTCTCAGACACACAAAATCAACAACAGTAAAGATGCCAAGCGCTTCCCCTAAAACCAGTAAACGTGGAAAGTGGAAAAGACAGACCGGCGGGTAGAGCTGAAGTTAAACGCTCACAAAAAAAGTGGGCGAGACCCAGAACGCCACCCAGGTTTTTAAACCAAATGTCTGTGCTTATCTTCTGTCACTCTGCTTCATGGGGTTGTTAAACCCCCACGTCTTTCCCTCTTTTTTTTTTCTCTTTTTTTTTTTTTTTTTTTTTTTTGGGAAGAGCATTTTCCTAATAACGCTTCAACCTACTCTCACAATCCGTTCACAAATTCTCTCTCTCTCTCTCTCTCTCTCTCTCTTCTCTCTCTCTCTCTCTCTCTCTCTGCCCAATCCAAAATAATTAATAAATATATAGATAAGTAAACTTCATAACAAATGTCGCAAAGCTACGAAGGCTTAATTTACAATTACAGTACAATTTCTGACGAAGGCAGTCGTACCAATGTATTTTATCGTTCCAGCATTAAAAAAGAAAGAAAAAAAGTAGGAACGCAAAATGTAATACAAGAATACACCTAATCGTTTTGTGATTTGGGTTTATCATACACCTATGCATTAATGAGTATTTGATTAGAACACAGCTGCCAATCTTTCAATAGGCTGCATCAATCAATCACTATTCAGTTCAACGGAGCAACCCCCATCACTCCCCCTTTACATGCGTGCGTGCGAGTGCGTGTGTGTGTGTGTGTGTGTGTGTGTGTGTGTGTGTGTGTGTGTGTGTGTGTGTGTGCGTGCGTGCGTGCGTGCGTGCGTGCGTGCGTGCGTGCGCGCGTGCGTGCGTGTGCGTGTCTGTGTGTGCGCGTTCGTGCGAGCGCGTATGAGTGTGTGGTGTGCTTGTGTGGGTGTGCGCGTGTCGTGTCAATGTATGTCACTGTACGCGCATATGCGTGCGTGGGCTTGTGTGGGCGCGGGCGTGTGTGTGTGTGTGTGTGTGTGTGTGTGTGGTATGGACGGGGTTGATTAATTAACAACTCACCTAAAACCGATACGAAGTCCAAGATGATGCCGCGTGACATCACTGCAGCGTCAATAACCTTACACTCCTCCGCGCTAAGAAAACGACTCTCTCCAATCCCAGCACAGCAGCGCTGAAGATCCCCGGCACTCACTCACAGTCCGTCACGCTGTCTTTTTGCCCAACAAGCGGTTCAAGCTTCTTCAAAACACTCCACTCGCCAAAGAAGACGAGGAATCGCCCCAGCATTCCACCGGGACCACACCAAAAAGGAAGCACGGGGAAGGGAGAAGAAAAAACAATGTCCCCTCGTGGCCCAATAGGAGCCAAATTGTCGAGAGAGAAAGAAGGGAGAAAGAAAAATGCAGTTCAGTTCCAAGACACACGTCACCAAAAAAAAAGAGGAAAAAAAAGAAGACAAAAACCAGACACAAAAAGTCGTCCGTCTTTCTACCCGAGGAAGCAGGAAATGCAGTTAGCGTCGGGTTTCTCTCACACGTGTTATTCCAGACTTCCGTGAAACAGTACTGCCCACTAATTACAGCGGCGGGCCCAAAATGAACCCAGGGGCATGTAAAGTGTCAGGATGACTGAGTCAACAAGGCCTCCTCCCTTCTCCTTCCTCCCCTCTCCTCGCCGTCTTTTCTCACTGATCACGAAGAAAACTTCCACTGAACAACAGTGGAGAAGAAGAGAGAGAGTGAGAAAGAAAAAGAAAAAAAAGAGAAAAAAACACAGAAGATCCGTGCACACTGATTGAGTTTGGTGGGCGTTTAGTCCGCCACGCTGCAAGGACTGCAGATGAACGTCAGCGTGTAGGATCGGCAACGCTACAGCGGCACTCTCTCTCTCTCTCGCTCGGGCCAGAACTAAACGCTTCGAGGTTCATCGGTGGTGGGGGTTCGGGAGGGCGAGAAGCGAGGTTCGTTCGCACGGCGGTTCCCCGAGGCCGGACTGCTTGCTGCTGGCTTCTCACCCACACGCGCGCTCGCACTGACTGACTGACTGACTGCGCTAGGCCCACAAGAGAAGAGAAGAGAAGCGAAGAGAAGGAAGAGGTGGTGGTGGTAGTGTGGGCAAAAGAAAGCGCGGAGTCGGCGCGGCAAGAGCAGGCCTGGCAGTGGGACCGAAACAGCACGGTGCGTGGATCACCTCTCCTTCCCTCAGGCCCTCTCGGCCTCGCGCTCTGGGTGTTGGGAGGCGCGATCAGATTTCTGTCAGTCCCTAGATAGAACATGGCACAAACACAAAACCGCTCTTGCAACTCTCTCTACAAAAAAGAAGAAAAAAAGAAGAAGAAGAAGAAAAAGGTTAGGGAGATGAGAATAACAAATAAAAAGAAAACAGTTTATTTAACCCTCTTCGGCCAAGACGTAAACGAGATTACAACAGCCTTGCGGAAGCCGATTTCACACTGGTAATGTAAACAGTAGCCTACGTCACTCTACTACGTCACTCTACGAGTGTAATTCAACGTTCTTCGGTGTGAAGAAACCGTATATAGTTCAAACCAGTAGTTCTTACGTGTACGCGACGTATCACATTTCGTACCTACAACTGTATGAATACCCTTGTTTAAGATCCGTTTTGTTTGTTGTCTACAGATACCATTCTCCATATCTGCGATCTGTTTTGTGCGTTGTCCATACTATCCCCTTGTCTAGTATCCGTTTTATTTGTCTTAGCCATGGGTATACACAAAAACTGAACAAAGACTCGCTGCCGAAGTACCTAAACTGAATTTAGAGATTCTTCACCAAGAAAGCGTCAACAAAGGGAAAGAAATGGATCTAGTTGCATCAGAGTACTGAAGATAAACGATACCCATTACTAAAATAGTAAAAAGCTGTTTGAACACACACACACACACAACACACACACACACACACACACACACACACACACACACACACACACACACAGAAGAAATGGGGGAAAGGAAAGAAAGAAAAAAGAAGACAGAAAATTTGTGTATAAATATATACCTGCTTTGTTTGCTGTCTACATAATGCCCTTGCGTGAGAGAGGTTTGTGTGGTGTTCACACCAATTTCCGAGTCTTATTCATGACCATAATATACGATTGAAGACTTTTCTCTCCTCCTTTGTGTATGTGTGTGTGAGAGAGAGAGGGGGGGGGGGGGGGTTGGCCTAGCGATAAGGCGCTGATAAGCAGCAGGACCTCGGTTCGATTCTGCTTCTGCTCTCTCTTTTAAAGTTGTGGTCTCCGAACACTGCCTAGTGACGTTGTCCCTCACAACATTAATGAAACATTAAACGGGCTCAGACCGCTGCCCATCGTCCTGGTGGTGACAGTGCAGCGATAGGTATAATCTCCCCTTTCCCCCAACTCCAGGGATCTCGGTCCCCGCCAGTACCTCTCCGTAGACCACTCGGGGTTAAGCAAGATCATTTTCTCTGGAATAAATTCTCGTTTAGACCAAAGAAGATAAGCCGACCAACCAACCAATTTCTTCTTCTTCTTTCCAAAGTACAAGGACTTTGTTTGTCTCTTGTTCGTGTCATGCCATTCTCAAGGAATTTGTGTTTTCTGTTGCTGACATCATGCCCTTCTCTAAGAGCCTAAGCCTGTTTTGCTACATGTTTATTTTCTTCACCAGACTGCCCCAGATAACTGAACAGCGTCTTGGGAGTAAGTACATTGCAAGTATGACTGAAGCGAGCTTCACCGAACATCTACACGCATTTAAATACTGAGCGTTGTCATAAAGCGTATATGTTTTACGCTTGCTCTCTCTCTCTCTCTCTCTCTCTCTCTCTCTCTCTCTCTCTCTCTCTCTCTCTCCTCTCTCTCTCTCTCTCTGTGCTTACACACACACACACACACACACACAATCAATATATATATATATATATATATATATATATATATATATATATATATTATATTTCTGTGTCCTCGTAACGTCAATCAGGGAATCCGACACTTTGTACCGATCAGGGAGATGATGAGTTTTTGTCAGGCCGTCATGCTGAATGACAGACTGCTGGGTGGAGCAACTCGCCCTTGGGAAAGCGGGGCCTTGCTGACGCAGCAACAAGCTGTCGCTAACCTACTTCCGCAGCAACAGGATCTCTTTGTGGAACTGTTACCTAGGATATCGATCACAGCGCAAATGGTCGGTCTGTGCGTGCATTTCTGTGTGGAGATGTGTGCTGAGGTTGTTGTTGTTGTATTGTGTGTGCATTCGTGCGTGTGTGCCGCGTACATACGCGCGTGCTTGTGTGTGCGTGCATACGTGCGTGTGTGCGCGCGTGTGCTCGGCGCGCGCGCGCGTGTGTGCTTGCGTGCATATGAGCGTGCGTGCGTGCGTGCGTGCGTGGCGCGCGCGCGTGTGTGTGTGTGTGTGTGTGTGTGTGTGTGTGTGTGTGTGTGTGTGCGCGAGCGCGTGTTTGACAGACACAGCGACAGACAGACAGGGACAGAGAGGGCGTGCATGCCTGCCTTGTCTGCCTATATGCGCGTGTGCGTGCATTTTTGTGTGCCACCGACAGCGTGAGTGATCGTCAGAGACACAAAACATGGACGCACGGTCTCGGAGAACAAGATGCACGGTCCACGATTGTGCAAAGCTGATGCTGCGCCTGCGGACCTCCCCCCCCCCCACGGGAACGATCCCCCAAAACACAGGCTTTTTTCCCCAACTGCATCGGTTTTTATGAGCAAAACGACCCGAGCAGTTAATCACCGACATTACTCTACGGCCCGTCAAGTGGTTCATGGGCATGCGTGTATCACTGGCTATCGCTTACACAGGGGTTCAGGGTTTACTGCTGCAAACATGTCGCTGGACAGACATGGATGCATGTTTGCAGCTGAAAACCTCTGTTTGAGGCTGCCAACGTACACTTTGCGGAGATAATTTTATTTTTGCGGCTGAACTTGAAAAGGGAGACAGTTTTTGGTTGGATCAACTTTGCTGCGACGAAAGCGGCAATCGCTACTGCAGAGACAGTATCAAATTTAAAAAGAAAAGAAAAAGAGATAAATTCGCTGCTGCAAGTATTTGTCCCTGCAAACACGTGAGGCTGTTACTTGAGCTGCATAAAAAATTTTTTTTTTTAAACCCACACAACTTCAAAGTGTACTTGTGACTGGACACCAAAACAACACAACAGCTCAACCGAAACCAGATTTGTTTCCTACATCTCAGTTTTCACCGTTTCACTGTTGTTTAAGTGTTGTTTTGTAGCTTGGAAAAGGGGGTTACCCCGAAAATTCGCATGCTGTGTTGTTCTTTTGATGTGTGTGTGTGTGTGTGTGTGTGTGTGTGTGTGTGTGTGTGTGTGTGTGTGTGTGTGTGTGTTTGTGTAGTTATGCAGCTTCAAATACAGATTTGCATCGACAAATATAGGTGGACTCTGACTTTTTGACAACAATTTGCCATCTTGCCATCGTAAATGTCTGTGTAATTATCATTTTGTCTATAGGCAACACTCAAATAAGCATACTGCTTTTGTGTTTCCTGTACTTATTTGTTGAACTTATGATTACGATGAATGAATACAGTTTTGTTTAAACCAACTGTGGATTCGTGGCTGCAGCCACGGCCGTTGATCTGGCCATGCATGCAGTCACCAACCGATGTAACTGTGGATTTGTGGCTGCAGCCACGGCCGTTGATCTGGCCATGCATGCATCACCAACCGATGTAACTGTGGATTTGTGGCTGCAGCCACGGCCGTTGATCGGGCCATGCATGCAGTCACCAACCGATGTAACTGTGGATTTGTGGCTGCAGCCACGGCCGTTGATCGGGCCATGCATGCAATCACCAACCGATGCTGCTCTGCCCATTCATCACCCAGACATGCCAAAAACCGGCCCCTGCTCGTCTCCTCCACCCGCCGTGACTCACACTTTATCCAATCAAGTGGGCTATTGGCTTTATAACCTCTCCCCCCCCCCCCCCCCCCCACACACACACACACACACACTTTGTGTTGCCATTCATCTCTTAGAATTACTCCTCACCCTCCAATCTCCTCAAAGTCAGTCTCTTCGACTAGGTTTAGTGCATCCCACCAACCTCCCCACGTCACTACCATCAAAGCCCCCGTGCCAACCCCAAATGCCCTGCCCCTCCCGATCCCTTCAACTTTGAAAAGAGATGAAGAAATGTCTTACTTCCGCGAGTCCAATGCAACCACTGATGGAATAGTGACAATTTTCAACTCGAGTGTGATGGAGCGCTCTCTCTCTCTCTCTCTCTCTCTCTCTCTCTCTCTCTCTCTCTCTCTCTCTCGGGAAGGACAATTTACACCCACCGTGCGGCAATTGGTTGGCTGTGATATTGCGATTTGCTGCAAGCGTGTGAGTGCGTATATCTGTGTGCAAACATGTCGCTGGACAGACACGGCTGCATGTATCAATGGCGATCGCTCACACAGGGGTTCAGGGTTTACTGCTGCAAACATGTCGCTGGACAGACATGGCTGCATGTCACCCTCATAGGGGACTTTTACCGAACACTATGAATGAGATAAAGTATGCCAGCTTTGTTTGAACGACGGCACCGTTTGCTGGTAGTAACCTCTGTTAGTCAATTTGACCTCGTGGGCTCTGCAGGCAGCCCGAGAATTCGATGGACTGCTGAAACACTGAAATGTTAAAACGGAGTCCAGTGTTTGAAACTAAAAAAGTAGTATTTCTAGTCTACATTCAAAGCAGATAGTGCTACAAAACGTACCCGCTTAGCATCAGTAAACTGTCTTGACTTGTCGCTTTCATAATTACCGTTACAGCGCTACTCTGCGCTCTCGAGCAGATCCACAGCGGTCATTGTTTTTTTTAGTGCAAGCAGGGTTACTTCCGTGTTTTTACAATCCATCGATTTCCGACATGGACTAGAGGATCTTTCAGGTGTGTATGTGATCTGGGCATTACTGTCCTACTTGTCGAGGAGGCCAACAGTAGCAATATATATAAAATATATATATATATATATATATATATATATATATATATATATATATATATGATAAATAAAGAACAGGCTCTGTCTGATTGTCTGTCTGTGTCAACGCCATGAATGATTTGGCGCTCGACCCGCCGAAATGATCGAAATGAAACTTGGTGTGAAGCGTCCTGGTAACACTTCTTTTGTTAACACAGTAACGCTAAAGATTACTGAAAAGAAAACGTGCTGTGGAATGAAAGGGGGGTTGGGATGGGGGGGGGGGGGGGGATAATATAAACTTAACCCGGCTGCGACCCCGTTTCTCAGGTAGTATTCCGGACATTTTATTTTATTTTATTTTTTACAAAGATAGACAGACAGACAGACAGACATAGATAGATAGATAGAGGGTTATTTTTATCAGTTGCTAAAACACCAGTATCATTAAAAACGTGAAACTTTTTATTTTCCTCAGTGTCAACACCTACACCATGGAAAATGGCTCCTGCGCTTCCAATCCGGCCGATGGGGTGTTTTGCCAGTTAGGATAATGTGTGGCCTCTCATCAACGAGCAAATGAAAAGTGATGCTGGCCACCGTAAACGTCGGTGTGTGGGTGTTTTGTGGGGTGTGTTGTTTTGTGTGTGTGTGTGTTGTGTGTAGAGAGAGAGAGAGAGAGAGAGAGAGAGAGAAGAAGACAGAGACAGAGACAGAGACAGAGAGAGAGAGAGAGAGAGAGAGAGAGAGAGAGAGCGTGTGCGCCCGTGTGTGTGTGTGTGTGTGTGTGTGTGATGGGGGTGGAGGTGTATTACCTCGATAAGTCTAATATCACAAATGAAACAAGCTTTATTATCCAGGATTTTTCAATTCTTTTATACGTCCATATGTCCCGCTCCTAGTCCTATGGCTCTCTCTCTCTCTCTCTCTCTCTCTCTCTCTCTCTCTCTCTCTCTCTCTCTTCCTCTTCTCTCTCTCCCCCCCCCCCCCCCCCCCCCCCCTCTCTCTCTCTCTCTGACGTGCACACACACACAAAAGTTTGTCTGTGTCTCCCCCTCCCCCCCTTGGTGTTTTTTTTTTACGCCAAATCAACACACAGACATAATTATAAACAGAGACAGGGACAAACAGAGGTGATGGTCGATTATGCAGCGAGTGAAGGTGAAGAGGGAGACAGAGACACAAAGAGAGAATGGGGGACAGAGACGGAGAGGGGGAAGGGGAGTCGAGCCCAAATGAATGAAGTGAGAAGAGGACCGTGCTGCGGCTGAAGGTGTGAAGGGGGTGGGGGGTAGGGGGTGGGGGAGAGACTGGGAAAGCGATAAAGAGAGACAGACTCTCTTACCCATGGACCTATATACATATATATATATATATATAGGTCCATGTTCTCACCGAAGCTTACTTCGCTTCCCACCCCCCCCCCCCCCCCCACCCCCCGACCCTCTCCCCCATGGTTTTAACTATGATATATCCAAGACAAGCTTACTTTATAGATTGTCCCTAACATGCTTTTAGCATCTGAGGACATTAAGCAAAAAGAACGAACGATCTTACCCATCCCCTCTCTCCAGTAATGAGATCAGTCAGCTACTACGGTAGAGCCATGAAGTCGGTCAGCACGCCCGAGACACATTGTGTAAGCAACGTAGGCTATTTTGCATGCATAACGCGCGCTGTCTCCGTGCATTATCAGACCCAACCATGTCGCCAGCCTTAGCCTGAAGGCACGCCGCCTTCCTGCTTTTAACATGTGCACGCATGCTCAGTGGCGCCCGCAGGTCGTGGGCTTCAAAGGCCCCAGCCCTGCGGCGCTTTGAGCTGATTTTAACTAACGAAACAAATGTGCGCTTATCAATGTTACCATCGTCGTTGATGACGGGCGGAAAGAGCAGATATGCAAGTCATGCTGTCAATGAAAGACGTTTAGCTGACTTTGTGCGTCTCGTGCATGTAGGTACGAGGGATAAACAAAACGTCATAAATCGGTATTGCAGTGACATGTCTGTTGACAACATTGCTGTGGTGTTTTAGTGTGCATTTTTGAGTAGCTGATTTGTCTAGCGTTGTTTTAGTGTGTGTGTGTGTGTGTGTGTGTGTGTGTGTGTGTGTGTGTGTAGAGAGAGAGAGAGAGAGAGAGAGAGAGAGAGAGAGAGAGAGTTATGCTGTGCTGGCGCGTTGTGTTGTTTGAACTTGGGTCAATGTGCACACTTCACTCGGTTTCAGTAAATATTTGTAAAACGCAGTGATCCCTGTAATGCTGGGTATGGCGCTGTAGAAAGCTGGTGGTGGTGGTGGTAGTAGTAGTAGCAGTAGTAGTAGTAGCAGTAGTAGTAGTAGCAGCAGCAGCAACAGCAGTAGCAGTAGTAGTAGTAGTAGCAGCAGCTGCAGCAGCAGTAGTAGTCAGCATTAAATAAACAACAAAAGCCAGCGTCCAGAGTACAATGAGAGAGAGAACAGAAGAAAAAACCGACCGGCACTACTCTCGCTATTACGTACCCCCACCTCGAAAGGGTTAATGATCTCGACTTTAGACCAGTTAATCAACTCGACTTTAGAAGAGTTAATTAACTCGACTTGAGAAAGGTTAATTGACTGTCACAAGGCGAGTCGGGTGCGGCCAGACGGGTTGCAAACACCCACACGAAAACCAAACCCGGTGTGAAAGAAAGCCAGGAGTGTCAAGCTGAAGGCAATACAATGCAATGAGATGGGGCAGCCGGGATGGGGTGGTGGGGGCAGTCTGGAATATAGCAGTTCATAACAGTGTGAGATGGTGTGCACTCAGAGGAAAGGGGGTTACGAAATTAGGACGGAGAGAGAGAGTGAGAGAGAGAGAGAGGGGGGGAGGGGGCAGACAGACTGAGACAGATAGACAGAGACACAGAGACAGACAGACAGACAGAGGGGGGACAGACAGACAAACAGTAATTTGGTTTTTCCGCCAGATCAACAGAAGAGACAGGGACAAACAAATAGAGGCGAGGGTCGACTATGCAGTGGGTGAAGGTGGACAGACAGACAGAATCGGGGAAAGAGACGGAGATATACCGAATGGAGAGGGGGGACAATCCCAAATGAAATGAGAAGAGGACCGTGCAGCGGTTGAAGGTGTGAAGGGGGAGGGGGCAGAGAGACTGGGAAAGACAGAAGGAGAGACAGACGCAAAGAAGTGGACAAAGAAAGAGGGACAGGGGTACGGGTATGTGGATGGGGTGGATGAGCGAGTCCAAAGGGAGTAAGAAGATGACCGTGCAGCGGGTGAAGGAGAGAAGGGGTGTGTGTGGGGGGAAGAGACAAGGAAGTGGAGAGAACGAGAAAGAGGCACGAGTACTGGGGGGGGGGGGGGGGGGCAATTCTAAAGAGAGAGGACAGGATCGTGCAGAGGGGGGGGGGGGGAGACAAGGAAGTGGAGAGAACGAGAAAGGAAGAAAGAGGCACGAGTACTGGGGGGGGGGGGGAGCAATTCTAAAGAGAGTGAGGACAGGATCGTGCAGAGGTGGATGGAGGGGGAGGGGGCTTGGGGGCCACGTGTCTACATGGGCGGCCACGTGTCTATCAGCCCTTCACAGAGGTCGCCGATCACTTGTGTGCAAGGAGGTAAAAGGTTAAAGGTGAAACGATCACACAAGCAACACGTATGATGAACATGCTCAGTACGCTGCTGCTGGCCACCCCAGGGAGGCAACTGTATTCCACCTCCACCCCCCCCCCCCCACCACCACACACACACACACACACACACACACACACACACAGTGACACACACAAACAAAACAAAAAGGCCGGGGGGGGCGGTGGGGGGGGGGGGGGGCTGTAGCTGGAGTAGGTAAACAAAACAATGTACCGAAATTGACCTGAACTAAAGTTGGACACTCACTCTGCCGATATCACCACCGCGACTAAAAATCCTCACGGCGAAGAAACACGAAAAAACACGGAAAATCAACATTTTATGGGGGGGGGGTTAAGTCAGGCTCTGGTAAAATGCCCCACCCAAATCTCAAATAAGAAATCTTGAGCCAGAGCTTTTAAACAGTTTCAAAGACTTACACCATTACAACTTCGCGATCAAAGCCCCCCCCCCCCCAGCCCAGCCCGCCGCCCCCAAAAACCAGCAGTGATGGTAGTCATGCAGGCCAGGGAAGATACCCGAAAGCTAAACATCTTGTCAAACTTGCCCCGGGGGAGCAGTTGGCAAAGACAAACAATTTACACTTTTTGCCCACCAAGCCCAAGCGTCTGGCGCCCCGCACTTTTGTTTATTCCAGCAGCGTCTGTTTATCTGCCGCTGAACAAACTGCTTCTCTGGGGGCTTTGACTTCGCTTCACCCCTCATGTATGTGTGTACCCGATTTCGTCCCGCTCTCTTTGAAATGGGGGGCGGCGGTTCCGAGCCGATACGGTGTGTGCCAGAGATTGCAATGTGTGTCAATGTTCTTCAAGAACATGAATGGATCGACAGATTACAAACAACCAAGCGAAAAGGAAACAAAATAAAAATGTTATTAAACAAACAAATAAAAGAAGAAGAAGAAAGCGGGGTTTCCGATTGCCCGCCTCAAGGAAATTCATTCTGGAGTTATAAGTAAAGCGAAATCGAAACCAACATTAAAATAAAACATTGCATCCACAGCCATGACAGACTATTTGTTTTCATTTTTGAAGCCTCGTCTCAGCTGCACATTCACTTTCCGAACCTCCTCTACGTCTTCTCGCGTGTGCAGTGACTAAACTTCTGAACAGGGACAGCGTTGTGCACTGACTAAGTTCTCAGCAGGGTCAACGTTTTTGTGCAGTGAGGAAATTCTCAACAGGGACAGCGTTGTGCAGTGAGGAAGTTCTCAACAGGGACAGCGTCGTGCAGTGAGGAAGTTCTCAACAGGGACAGCGTCGTGCAGTAACTAAGTTCTCAACAGGGACAGCGTTGTGCAGTGACCAAGTTCTCAACAGGGACAGCGTTGTGCAGTGACCAAGTTCTCAACAAGGACAGTGTTGTGCAATGTCTAAGTTCTCAACAGGGACAGTGAGTCACGACAGCACCGCGGTGTGAGCGGCCCGACTGCCAAGTGGTGAAATGGTCAGGGAACTTTTCACGCTTAGTACCGGCAATATGAATACAACTAACGTTTTATGGATTTATTTCTGTAGATAAGACCCAAAGAATCCCAAATATTAATCCAATTTCACAGTTCCTCGCCAAATGAGCCAAGACCTTCGATTCAAAACTGAAAAACAAAATGTCGTCTGCCGACCTGGTGTGTCACATGCTTTTAAAAAAGAAAAGAAAAAGGAAATCTTTAAAAAAACAAAAAAAAACAAGGTCCTTCTGTACAATCACAATGGACAATCAAAACTTCGTTTGGCCGATCTGATGCTGTGTGTGTGTGTGTTGTTCTCTGTGTGTGTGTGTGTGTGTGTGTGCCTAGCTCAGTGGTGTGTGTGTGTGTACGTGCGTGCGTGCGTGCGTGGGCGCGCGCGCGCGCACGCCCGCCCGCGCATCTGCCTGTCTGTCTATATAAACATACGTGTCTATGCGAGTGCCTTTAGCAGACATCGGATCTCACAACTACAGCCAGCCCGGGGTTACGTCCCTGTGCTCACCACAGAAGAAGACGAAAGTAACAGTGACACTGGCTGGCCAATAGCCCGGCCCGCAGAAGCTAATAGTGTTGATGGCGGGCCACTTGTGACACGCAGCTGGCGGCCGAGCGGCAATAGGATCAAGACCGCCGACCCACACGCTGGGGCCACACGAGGACGTGCGCCAGGGGAGGGGGGTGGCTGCGGCAATCAATGAAGTATTGACACTTCCAGCGAATCTTGCGCCTAATCCCTTATCATTGCCAGCGAAACTCGACGCCGCCCTGTCAGAAAGTGCAGCAAAGTTCGTGCATGGGTGTAGGTGCATGGATGTGTGTGTGTGTATGGTGGAGTCTGAGTGTGTGTGGTGTACAAAGTCTGTGCCGCGTGTATGGGTGAGTGTGCTGGGGTGGTGTGCGTAGTGTGTGTGTATGATTATGTGTGTGTGTGTGTGTGTGTGTGTGTGTGTGTGTGTGTGCGCGCGCGCGCGCGCGCCTGTGCGTGCGCGTCCGTCCGTGTGTGTGTGTGTGTGTGTGTGTGTGTGTGCGAGGAGAAGGAGACAGACTGACAGAGACACAAAAAAGACCGAGACAGAAGCAGACAGGCACACAGAGACGGGGACAGAACAAAACCAGAGACAGGCACACAGAGACGGGGACAGAACAAAACCAGACACACGAGACGGGAGAGAGAAGCGGGATCGACAGACAGGGAGAGAGCGCGGGGAGGGGGAGGCAGGGAGGGAGAGAGAGAGAGAGTGAGAGAGAGAGAGAGTTCTTGGATTTTAACGTCCCGTCAACCGCACAGGGTTACCTCAGGACGAAGGCAGGAGTTAAAAACATGGGACGGGTGGGGTGGTGGGACTGGAAGGATGGGGGAGGGGAGGGAGACTGGAAGGATAATACTAAGTGCATGTCCAGTTTGGTAGGTGTTCAGGTGGCTGATCCTCACCAGCCTATGTCGTAACGAGCCACACCCGTTCCAGCCAGGTGGAGCAGGCTTTCCCCCAGTAACTGGCAACGGTGCAAGTGTTCCTGACACGCCTGAGGCGGCATAAGCCAAAACGTGAATTACCGAAACACCGTATTTTATCGTTCACGGTGGAAAGTTGTTATACGCGCACTGCATAATGTAGTGTGACTTGTGTCATTCTGATATGTATAGGCACTTTCAGGTTTGACATTTTTAGTGTGGATGGCGCCCTACTACTATGACAGTCTATGATAAATGCGCTGTCGTTCTCACATCACACACACACACACACACACACACACACACACACACACACACACACACACACACACACACACACACGTAACAGAGACATGAGTAATGAAAAACAGACGTACGAATAAAGACCAACAGACACAGTGAGGAACGACTGTGAGAGAGAGGGATGAGAAGGGAGAGGAGGGATGGGGGGCGGGGGGGTGAGGCGAGGGAGGAACTGAGTCTCAGTTCAACATCACGTCGAACTGTACAACCCCCTACGCCCCTTCCCCTCTCTTGCTTCTATGAATAACGACCCGATACAGGCGACGAAATCGGATGGGGGTCCCCATCTCTCTCCCCCTGCTAACGAAAAAAATCAACGTATAACCCAGAACAACATTGAGAAAGGAATATATATAGCTGTAGATGTGCGCCCGGCAGGGCTCGTATTAATTAATAGGAGCGGACGTCAATCGATGCTTGCGTGGATGCGATGTTCAGCAAACTGTAGCGCCCCGTCACACCCCTGTCCAATCCCAAGACACGGCATCACACCACGCCCGATGTACTCCGTCACTCCCACTCCGCTCTTCCACTTGTTTTCGCCTCTTCCTGTCGACCACGAAACTACTACTCTACAGCAAGCCTCGGATGGGTGGGGGGGGGGTGGGGGGTGGCAGGAGGGGGGAGGGGGGGCGGGGGGAGGGGGGCGAGGGGGGGGGGGGGGTTCTCTGCTTCCACCCTTGGCTTTTACACTGTAGTCCGCGCGCCCAACGGGGCGTCTCACTGGACGTCCAGTGCGCCAAGTCAGTCCATAAATCATCGCGCACGCGATAGCCGAGGAAATTGTCGTGCCGGCAATTTCACCGCAAACAGAACTATTTACAGGCGAGATGTTCTTCCGCCCAATCGGCAAAAGGGGTGAAACTGAAAATTGACAAAATGGAATGGCAGGAGAAGGAGGACTGACAAATGTAAATTGGAAGGAAAGGAGGGGGGGGGGGGGAAGAGAGAGAGAGAGAGAGAGAGAGAGAGAGAGAGAGAGAGAGAAGCAAAAGAAGAAGATGAAGAAGAAAGTCGAAAGCAAGCAAGCAAGGAAGAGAAGACACTCAGAAGTAAAGGGAGTTACGCCGTACTGTGGATGGCTGGTTTAGCGGAAGAGCAGGGGAGTGTGGAGCAAGCTGAGGGCCTTGATCTGATCGATCTGCCATTGATTACACACTGTCACCAGCTTGCCGTCTCAGTTTCTCTTCACGGCAAAGCAGATTTTAGGAGCAGATGACGTCACCGCTTGACTACAGCTGGCTCGAACCCAACAACCCGCGAAGACACTAAAAGCGGCGTTCGCAAGGAGCTCGCCCATCGCCTCTCTCTCTCTCTCTCTCTCTCTCTCTCTCTCTCTCTCTCTCTCTCTCTCTCTCTCTCTCTCTCTCTCATACACAAACAAAACACACATACACGCGCGCACGCACGCACACACAAACACACACACTGAACCCAAGCACTCGGGGGGAGAAGAACAACAACAGCAATGATCCAATCACACTTATCTCTGTGACCAACTGTGCGTGAAATTGCAATCACATCATCACCACCGGCAGTTAACGTTTCCGCAGGGCCCACGGTCTGGCCCCGCGCACACGGCACGGCAGTCAGCCAGGAAAACAACCGCCGGCACCGACAACGACAGCAGCTCAACCGTCAAAGGCACGCGGAGGAACGCCAATAAGCCCGTTAGCAGAATAGCAAAGATAGTCCCAGGGATTATTTGAAGTTGGAAATAATCGGATTGTCTTCGTTTTTCATACAGCCCCGCTGTTTGGCATTGGCGGTCACGCCTCGGTATTACCATCCAAATGCCAAGCAAGCGGCCTCTGAGCCAATAGAAATTGCTTCCTCGTACTGTCCTTGGGGCATAATTATATGCGACTCGCAGGAAGTGTTTCCAGTTTCCAGGGAGCGGACCAGCCGGCCTCAGTCTGGTGACATTCAGTATTAATTGCATACGGAGTGTCTCATGAACCTGGCACAAACAGGCACGAACACACACCGTATGCATACACACAGAAGAGAAACTGAAACTGAAGAAGAAGAAGAAGAAGAAGAAGAAGAAGAAGAAGAAGAAGAAGAAGAAGAAGAAGAAGAAGAAGAAGAGGAGGAGGAGGAGGAGGAGGAGAAGTAAGAAGAAGAAGGAGAAGAAGAAGAAGAAGAGAAGGAAGAAGAAGAAGAAGAAGAAACAAACAGACAAACAAAAATCCACTGAAGCAGAAATTGCAGTTCAGTTCGCTCCGGGACAATAATGTAGTCAAATTCCGCCTCCATGTTCATGTTCCCCAATGTAATGTTACCGTGGAAACAGTTCTCTGTGTGTGTGTGTGTGTGTGTGTGTGTGTGTGTGTGTGTGTGTGTGTGTGTGTGTGTGTGTGTGTGTGTGTGTGTGTGTGTGTGTGTGTGTGTGTGTGTGTGTGTGTGTGTGTGTGTGTGTGTGAGTGAGTGAGTGAGAGAGAGAGGGGGGGGACAAGCAACAATACCCTTCTCATTCGCGCACCTGCAAATACACGATCAACGAAAAAATATTAAGCGCGCAAGCAGTAGGCATACCTCAACGTCCACCACCACCCACTCCAGCCCCCTGACATTGTCTCTATTCCTGACCCCCGTTCCCCAGTAAGGTGTTGTCACCTGGTCAGGACAGGTGTAAGGGGAGGTGGCCTGAGCTGACACGATCGTGACACCGGCCGTAACAAGACGACGGCTTGTCCTGACAGGGGTTCGTGTCTTGCGCAGGCCGTGGCCGAGCGGTTCACGCCGCGGTCACCACCACAGGTGCTGTCGTGTGTGCTTTCACCGCTACCGTCTCCCCGTTGTCCGGGGCGGCGCAATGGCAACACTGGCAATTTGGAATTTGACACCAAAGACGGAATGGACTGGATTTCTCAGGTAGTTATTTATTTATTTATCAATGACGTTTTACCCCGATATTTGAGTCCACGCTAAAAATTTAATGAAATTTTATGATTGGCGTGAATGTGCGATGAATGTACTTGGCACCACAAAACATTCCTAGTGCAATTGTATTGACACTTGACAATAAAGTAGTATTGTATTGAATGGGAGAAGAAAGGATGTTAACTGATAATCAACGACAGAGTGGAGCGGGACAAAGTGAGAGGCAGAGAGACAGAGACAGAAGAGACAAACAAGCAAACAGACTCACAGAGAGACCAAAGCAGAGACAGAGACAAAAGGAGAAACAAAGATCGTTTCCCTTGAATGGAATACACCATACATGGCTTGAAACTTGCCACTACTGAAATTTTACACATTGACCTGTTTTACAGGATATGGTCTTTTCCCCCAAAAGCAAATCATCCACAAAAACAATCAATAATTCAATTTCAGCCTCCCTGGGGTGGAGAGGGGGCATGTGGAAGGGGTGTGTGGGGGGGGGGGGGGGGAGGCGTCAACAGCTCTGGCTGCGGACGGGAGAACTAACTGCACAGAGGTCTGGTGTCCAAGCGGCTGCGTTCCCTGTCTCCTTGCTATTGTAACCGGGGAGAGAAGCGCTCCCTGCAAGCTGCAGACCCGATTGTGTTTTACCACTGTCACAATTGGGAGCCGGAGTTCCCACGAGAACAAAAGGGGCGCGTGAGCTATTGAGGACCCCGGCGAGGTCCGGCAATCAGCAGGAGGTGTCTCCATGCCGGCGCAGTGCCGAGGCTTGCCGTATAACAATGGACTGAGATAGTGTCCATTGTGGTGCTGGGGCAGGCATTGACTGAACACAGAGAGAGGTGGTCTTTTCTTTTCAGTGCCGGGATCTTGTGGCACCTCCGGAGATTCAAGAGTGTTCCGTTGTGAAAACACACCCACACACACACACACACACGTACGCACGCACGCACGCACACAAGCACGCGCGCGCACGCACACACACATACACATACACACGCGCGCGCACACACACACACACACACACATATATATATACACCCACACCCACACATGCTGCTACAGGCTACATGCAGCGGGGTAAATTCAATGATGAACATCAAAAGTTCAGGGAGAGAATAAAAAAGCAACCTCAAAGCAGAACAAGAGGTCGTTCTGCTAGGATAAGTGTTAATGATCGCAATTTAACGCAGTTACACCAGGCTTCATCCCAAGCAGCAGCCAAAATGTCAAATTTATGACAAGAGAGGGGAAAAAGAAGAAGAATACATGGGCCTGTGATTCGCTCCTTCGACCATTCTCCCAAGAGGAAAACAAAAAATAAAACAAAAAACAAAAAAACGGGTGATCTAATTACACACTAAATAATTTTCGCCTGTGAGGGCTGAAAATGGGTTTCCCAAAATAAAAATTAACACCACGCAAGCTGCTTCATATCCCAAAACAGTGTGGGGACGCTATGATGACATTCACTCCTACACGTAATATCAGAACGCACTGGAAAATCACAAAAGCGGAATCAGTTATTCTCGGCTGTTCCCTCTATCCACTGTTGTTGTTTTTTTAACTGTAAGTTCAGTTCTGAGGTTACATCTAATATTTTCCCTAGGAAAAAAGTCTACGGTTTCATGATGCCATTAAGGCCTTGAGATTGATTAGGGGAAATCTTAATATGTCCGGCAAAATACCAGAAAAACAAAACGCCAGCGTTGAAGTTCTTGCGGTGGCAGCAAGGTTTCAATGCTGACTGGTCTAACGCCGTTCAATTTCATTTCATCGACTTGCATCATTACTAATGTTATGCGAGACAGAACAAGTGAAACAAAACAAGTGAAACATTGTGAGTCTTTTAGAAGGAAGAATGTACGTGAATTACTGATGACCCTAATCCAAACAGCACACCTGCACTATCCACAAGCAATAACCGAGAGAAGACAAGCAAGCAAGACCAACAGAATAACAAAGACCAGCCAACAAGGAAGGAGCCATCAAAAGAGGAGCTTTGGACACAGGCAACCGTCACGCCAGGCCATGCACGCCCATGTGGACAAATTGAATGTCGCCATTTCGATAGGGTTCGAAGAAGTACCAAACTGTCACTCCATGCCCAGAACTCCACGTTTCTGTGGTCCTTTGGGAGTACCCCCACCCCCTCCCCCCACCCCTGTTATCAACAACCGGCACCCTCCCGAGAGAGGGGGTGGAAGGAAGGGGCTGGGAGAGGGGCAGGACGGTCAGTGGTTGTTGATGCTTGGAGTGTGAGTACTCTTCACTGAGCTGAAAAGACCCTTTCCCCGAGTGCTGACAACAGCCCCAGAGGTGAGAAAGACAGCAGCATCTTCCTCCGTCGATCTGGCGGCCTTTCGCTGGACACTCTCCGCCGCCGTGGGGCGGTCAATCCGTGTAGCGGCACTAGAACGCGGAAAATCAAGTTTGGGGCTCTCCTACACTTCACCGAACTGTTCGCGGCCATTACTGCAAAAGTCCGCTGGGAGCACTTAGATGGCAGCCGGCGTCATTGGCGAGGAAACCCTGTCCGTCGGTTCCCCCGTAACGAAATTTATAGCTGTTCCCCATTCGGTAGGTACATGTGTACATTAATTTCACAGCTCGTTATTACTCCACTCCCCCCCCCCTTTTTTCCTTCTTCTTCTTTCTTTCTTTCTTTAACGTGCCAGAGAGCACTTGCATGCAGGCCTTGTGTTGTCATAGCTGAATGTATGAAGCTTAGCCAGCCACCCAGTCCCACAGCAGCAGAGCGCCCCCCCGCCCCCGGTTCTACGGTTGTGACACCGCTAAATGGTCCGGCACATTTGGCCTGTGCGCCTGCCATGTTCTCAATGCCGGTGCTGGGTTTTACCGGGTTTGTCTCTCTGCCAACGTAGCCATCATATCAAGATGAACTTGTCTGGTAAATGCATTAAACGAATCATCACTTAAGCCTATCTCAGAACAAAATTTGCTCTCTCTCTCTCTCTCTCTCTCTCTCTCTCTCTCTCTCTCTCTCTCTCTCTCTCTCTCTCTCCACCCACACACACACACACACACACACACACACACACACACACACACACACACACACACACACACACACTGTATCAGATTAGAGAGACAGACAGACAAACAGACTGACAATTAATTTCCTAGAGAGAAAAACAGACTGACAATTAATTTCATATCTATCTAACGCTCAGTCAACCGCGAAGGACACATCCGGGCGAAATACAAGGCATCCAACCGCAATTGTTCAAACGCTTTATATGATGAATATGTCTTACGCTGAATTCTCATACGTTCAATCTAAAAAGATTTATTTTTATTTTATTTATTCACAAATTACACGAGGCTGATGGTATATTTCAAAGGAAATTTCTTTCTAAGGACAATAAAGTATTATCTTAAATCTCAAATAAAAAGAAAAAAGTACGACCCATTGCCGGGACGACACAGGCCACTTTATGGCTGAGGTCATATGCCAAGTCGCCTTTGCAATGAGAAGGCAGACATTAAGAAAAAGGCAGAATACCTAGCAGTAGCAGCAGACGAAGTCTGGACATCTCTGTTCTGACCTACGCCAGGCCTGCTCTACTTCCACGGGAAACCTTTGATAGCTTGGATTCTGCGTCCGTGATACCCCTGCCGCGGCGAACGAGAAAAAAGGGGGTGGGAGGCAAATAACGGGTACAGCACTTCCAGGCCAACACACGTATTAGATAATATATTCAGAGCGCCCCTACCCCCCTCCCCTTCCCCCAAGTTTGTTTAGACGTCGGAATGATCAGCCATAATTATTATGTCATGGGCCTTCAATACGAAGAATATGTGTGCGTGTGCGTGTGTGCGTGCGTGCGTGCGTACGTGCTTGAGTGTGTGTGTGTGTGTGTGTGTGTGTGTGTGTGTGTGTGTGTGTGTGTGTGTGTGTGTGTGTGTGTGTGTGTGTGTGTGTGTGTGCGTGTGTGTGTGTGTGTGTGTGTGTGTGTGATCGCCTCTATGTCGGGTACACCATTTCCAGCCCAACACACGTACTAGATATATTATGTGTCTGGTACATGTTCTAGATAAATGTGTCTGGGCCTCTGTGACGGGTACAGTACTTCCAGCCCAACACACGTACTAGATATATATGTGTCTGGTACATTATACTGTAGATAAATGTGTCTGGGCCTCTATGACGGGTACAGTACTTCCAGCCCAACACACGTACTAGATATATGTGTCTGGTCTTGTTTTCTTCCACCACCACCATCAAAACCACCACCACCCCACCGCCCAAAAAAACAAAGAAGGAAAGGCAGTGACGTGGAAACGGGAGTGGGGCAAGGGGAAGGAGGGGGGTGGGAGGGCAGACATTGCAAACATCTGGAAGACGTTCCCAGACAGTGTAAAGAACAACACCCAGAAACAAGAGCCATTCAGCACCGACGGGCCAGGGAGCAGATGCAATCACGACGAAACCTCAAAGGACCATTCCCACACCACGGTGACGGTCGCCCGCGATCTATGGAGCATTCCGCGACAATGAAGGCAGCGTCTTGCTGAAGCTTAGGGACTATCCGGTTGACGCTCTATGGCCCATTCCGCTAAATCTACGAACAGTTCTGCTGAAATGCACGGACCATTCTGCTGACGCCGTGGGAGCGTTTGCTGAAACTATGGCCACAGGGCCCCGGTTGTATAAAACTTTAAGCCGGCTCAACGTTCAGAATGCAGCATGCAGTCAGGCTTGGACGAGAAGCGTTGCACGGGCCATTTTCAGCCGAGTGGTACTGACAGGTGCAAGTCTAGCAGCGTGACCACACGAGCCCTCAACCGACCTCACGCTTTTAGCCACACAGCACCGACCACTTACACAAGCGGAGTAAACAACATAACGTGTGTACGAACTCGATCACGCTTCGAACTGCCCTGCCGCTGCAGACCCAAGTCGCTTGATCACGGTTTTCAAAAACAGCACGGACGCGTGCTTTAATTGTTTACTTTAACAATGGTACTTGGACAGCCCGCGGGCTTGTCTAAGGAGGAGTGTTCCTACGCAGGCGCTGACTGGCTACGGCTCACTTAGTCAGCGGATGGCGACAAGTTAGTTCACGGCAAGGCAGCAATAACTGATGACGTGCTTTGAATGGTGTGCATACGCCGGGCCGATTGTGCATGTCATGAGGTCCAACAGCAACAAGCGGTAGTGCGGAGCTGTACAAAGAGAATGCAGTATAGCAAGCAGGCCGGACTGTGAAAGGTCTCTTCTGCTGGCAAAAACCTGAGAATCCGCGATAATAAAAAAAAAAAATCCGAGGCCCTAGCAGGTGATCCACTGCACCGTTGCTGAGTTTTCAACCAAAAGCCATGCAATATTACACAGTGAAGGCGAAAACACTCATGCACAGCTTTGAACCTGCCTACAGTGATCTTGTTTAGACTTTCTAATATGCCAGGCCTTAGAAACGTGCAGTGCAACCGGGCCCAGTTTGCTGGTCTCAGTACACCGAGTGTTCGGCAAATCAATACGAAAACATTTTCGGAAAATACAATCAGCATCAATCCCCAGATGGTGTTTGGAGGCGTTGACACATTTTTGTGTTATGAATTTTTTAATACTGTTTCACTTCTTCAGTGAGGCACAACCGCTTAATTTAGTCTGAAATTGGTTTCTGTGGACCCATGGGTATACCCTGGCCTGGGTTCTTTCACACTTTGGGAACTAGTGTAATATTTAAGGAGTGGTGATGGGAGGGTAGGGGTTACCATCATACTGATCAATGCATCTTAGATCAACCAACATCGACGGACTGTCTTTCGGCTTTCAAACGCTGAAAGGTAAATGCCGTGTTGTGCACGATGCATAGCGATAGTCGTTTCGTAAAATGCGATGAACCAAAATCTACAATGGGCAAGAACGCGGAACGGAAGTAACTTACTATTTCCCTCATATTTCTTGACCCACACTTTGAATTCCACGCAGACATAGATGAACCCTTGTTTCTGTTCAGTAACAAATTATTTTCAGTCACTGAATGGCAACACATGACCGTGATTTATCTTGCCTTACCACGCCATAACTGACCTAAATACTATTAGTCACGCTGATATGCTAACGGTCTAATGCCAGACAGTCTGAAACGAAACACTAAGGCTATTTACAGTGCAACGTAAATCCCAGAGACAAGAGAAGAAAGGGCATGGAGGGGGGGGGGGGGGGGGGACAGAAACAGGACGAACATAAAGAGATGTCACCATGGTCACAACGGTTCAGTAGATAGGGAGGGGGGGGGCGTGTTCAATATGGGCAACGAATTTCGAGAGATTGCATACACTTCCTCAAGTATATTGCTCCAAATATACAAAGTCACATAAACAAACGGAAAATAACCCTCCTCTCCCGCTTCCCCTCCGATCCTCCTTCCGGAAAAACGGAGTTCACGATTTTCTGGAAGTTTTAAAACACGATCATCCCGAAGAGTCACAAAACTAGCATAAAACAAACGTGCGTGGCAAACCCCAAGGACGGAAACAAGTGTCAAGTTTAATTGCTGCGTATCATTTATTCATAAATTTGCCACAAGCAGAAAGGCCGGGATTTTCAATTTCGCCACGGGCCACCGTTACGCGCCACACGAGATAAAGAAGCAGGCACATTTACGCCGTCAACTGATCCTTCCAAGTTTAGCTGTTGCAGGCGGGAGTTCCCAGCGTGCCTCAGCGTCTAGCATCTGACAGCCAATCACAATTCCTCATCGCAGTCACCCTGCTTCCGCCATTTTCTTGAGCTGACACGGGCATTCTGTGCGCGTGAGCTATGGGTCTGCCGACCGGAGGGCGAAATGGTCGAAGAGACAGCAGCTTCTTTCCCCGAGAATCTGCGTCTATCAGCGATCCGTCACACAGCCGTAGATCTTTTACTGCAGCTTAATGACCGCCGCGTGTCATCGCACCTACCGCCGATGAGTTGCATCTGCACAACTAAGGAAATAACAAACTACGGCGCCCGACTGCATCAAGGCTGTGACAGTGCGCTTTCTTGTGCTTCACTGAACACTGCTTTGCGTCCACTGAAACAGTATGGACCATTAAGGACGGGGGCCCAGGTCCACCTCCTCTTTCATACGGCTCCTGAACTCTGAGTGGCGCGATCTTCTGCTTCAACACTGCTTTGCGTCCACAGAGACCGTGTGGACCATTAGGGACTGACGGGGGCCCACGTCCACCTTCTCTTTCAATCGGTTCTTGAGCTTTGAGTGGCGCGATCTTATAGTAACTAAACATGGTGCTTAACGTCCACAGAAACCACAAGGCATAATTATTAGGAAAGGGGGGAAGGGGTATGGAAGTGGGGGAAGAGGGAGATTATATACCTACCGCTACACTGTCACTACCAGAATGACACCTGCATCATAATGGGCAGCGATGAGAGCCATCTGAAAGTTTCATTAATTGTCAGTGGGGGTTAAAGTGACAAGACAGTGTCCACAGACCACAACTTTTGAAGAGAAAGGAGAGCGGAAGCAGATTCGCACCGAGGTCCCTCTGCTTACCAGCCTAGCGCCTTACCGCTAGGCCAAATCGGCTCACAGGCGCCATCTTCTGCTTCAACACTGCTTTACATCCACAGAGACCGTATGGACCATTAGGGACAGGGGCCCATGTCCACCTCCTCTTTCACACGGTTCCTGGGCGGCTCTGAGTGGCGCGTTCATCCGCCTCCTAATCTTATGTGTATGCAGGTTTATTTCTATTTTAGCCACTGCTAATTAATGCAAAATACAGCTGTCTTCGAAACCCGAGTCATATTGCAGTAGATGTCTAGCCTGCAATGCTAGTGCAGTGTGGTTGTCTTGATAATTTGAAGGAAACAGTGATCTGAATGACACGGGATCAAAACATGACATCTGAATGGCAGTGGATCAAAATATCCAGAAAGGGACTTTCACAACATTCCTGTACTTATTAGTATTACGGACGACAAACTCGATGCCATCAATTCACACTGATTAATTAAACCGAATTAAAGTACGCAAACAGACCAAAATTGCCCACTTTTCTTCGAAGTCTTTGGTGCCTCAAGACTGAAGACGACGAAAGTACCAGGAGCTTTTGTCAGCCCCAAGCCAAAGCCGATTCTAACCACGCCGACGAAAATGTCCCCCTAAAGGCCTAGAGCATTACTCCCGGCGAAAAGGAAAGAAAGGCCGCAAATGAGTTGCTGCGAGCCAACGCAGACAAAAACACATCCGGACCACCGTGGGTTAGTGTTGGTTAATCTATAACCTCTGGCGGCTTGATTAGGTATCGACCTGAAATTGCCCCCCGCCCCACCTCCCCCCACACCCCTTTTGTCCCGTTCACTGCGAGTACAAGGGTGCAAAGTGTCGGGGTGAAACACTCAAAAGTGACGAAGGAGAGAAGTGTCGCTGTCCATGGTTAGAAGGGTTAGAAGGTACGGCCAAGGGGTTCTATTGTTACTCCGTGGTTCTCAAAGTTCTTACATTCAACTGTGTGCTGCTCTGCGTCTATCCGTCTCACGCACGCAATCTCGCATGCCACAAACGCACACAGTAAAAATCTGGTAAACAACTCCAGTATGGCAACAAACAATTTGTCAAACACAAACCGGAGCCAACTGAGCGCGACATTAAGGCAAACTAGCGAACTACCCGTTTCGGCCAGCTCTTCCACAGGAATCGAAGTAACTTGATGCTTTGCGCCCAGTCAACCAGTACGTTTCTATTAGGGTGAAAGGAATAAAAACGCTGAAGCTGTTCTCTATGATGTGGGTGTTGGCACAGCAACATATATACACAAATAAAAAATATACGGTTGCACATTTTCGATGATGTTGGCGTTGCAGCAGCTGAATAAAAACAAAAATGAAAGGGGGAAGGGATACGGGGTAGAAGGGGGAAGGGGGAGGAGTAGAAAGGACAAAACAAATTAGGTTCCACCGAGATCTGAACATACGACCGCTGGCATGAGAATCTGAAATGCTAACCATTAGACCACGGTGCTACCTGAGAAACGGGGCCGGACTTCAGCTTATAATACCACCCTCCCTTTACTTCACACAGTGACTCGCTCGCTTCAGTCATCTTTAGCATTACTGCGTTAATTAGCGAAACTAAAGAGATGTTACCCATGCTATAGCTACACAGGACCCTCGTACACCAAGGACTCTTCACACCAAGGTTCATCTCAAGAGGCCTGGGTTCAGCGGGTCGAGCACCAAATCATTCACGGCGTTGACACAAGCAGACAGCGACTCTTCTTTATTTACAAGATCCAGGCTTTACGTTTCTCTATGAAGAACCTTCAAACCACTCGAGGAATCAATGTCCAAGTTGTGTGCAGGCCATCTAGCAGCAACAAGCACCGAAGCGATGGGCTGCCAAGATTCACAGGAAGTCGACAGCTGACGGGCTCGGAGGTGAAATCAAGACTTAAGCACCGGGCCCTCTGAGAGAGCTGTAACGTCCGGAGTCAAAGGCTTCATTTTCTGTTCAAATCAGATTGGTCAAGCTAATGAGTACTCTGCCGAGCTTCACTTGAAAACCTTGTGGTGTTTGTGGAAATGATGCACACTTTTTTTTCTTTTTTCTTTTTCTCTTTTTTCAAAAGATGGGAAACAACTCGAACAAACTGTTGTTCATGCTACAACCTGCGTCTCAAACGTTTTCCTGCCTTCAAATTTTAGACTGGTCCCAAGTTTAAATTAGAATTTTAGATAGTGAACTATGACGAAGCAAGTATGAAAGATTACTCTGTATGTGTCAGTTCGCAGTGCATGACTGTGTTATAATTATATCAAGCGTTTTTTTATGTGTAAGTAACTTGATGCTTTACGCCCGCTTGTTATGTGTAATTACTTGATTACTATTGTTTTAGGATGTTTTAGGTAGTTATGTCTATTTCTGTGCCAGAAAGGCATGTAACCCCCCCCCCCCCCCCCCCCCCCCTTTTGTTTTTGGCGTGTGTGTGTGTGCGCGCGTGTGTGAAGTGCACATATAGCAGCCTCCGAAAGTGCCCTTTACGAAACCGATATAAATATCTATCATTATTAATATTAACCAGTGTCCACGATAACGTGCTTATTGAGAACGAGGAAGCAGCCAGGACAATTTGGTTGTAAAGGAACAGGATTTGGGTGCAGTTCTGAACTTCACTGCCTATTGATTGCATGTCCTGTATGAACGATTGCACACTTTTTTGGCCTGGCACTTTGCGCCGGAAGCGTTTTTGGGTTGGTTTAATATTTCATGCCTTCCGCCCTACTGCCGAATTCCCTCCTGTGTATATTATCCATCTGCGGAATTATGTTGTCATGACTGGTTGAAAAAGGTGGCCCTGTTAAATAAGGCTGTTTCACTGTTTTCCCCTTATTGGCATTAGATGTGCTGGTACTTCGATAGCCCAAGTGTCTGTGTGCGCGCGGGCGTGTGTGTGTGTGTGTGTGTGTGTGTGTGTTGTGGTGTGTGTGGTGTGTGTGTGTGTGTGTGTGTGTGTGTGTGTGTGTGTGTGTGTGTGTGTGTCTGCGTTGCAGTGATCTTGTCGATTTCCGTAATGTCCATACAAAACCCGAACTCGAGACGTTACCCACAGAACGCATATGGCAGTTTTGCCTATCCGACGCCCCTCTGGCCGTAACATTGGGTTAAGACAAGGAAGGTGTAAAGCTCGGTATAAGTCATCGTCATGCACAGGTTCAAATAATGATATCTGGCTAAAAAGTTACACCACCTCCAAGGAAAAGCCAAGTCATCGTCATGCTCAGGTTCAAACATATCTGGCTAAAAGGTTACACCACCTCCAAGGGAAAAGCCAACGTTAAAGTTTTTGTCTTGGGTGCCGGTCGGGCGCGTACTCATTGCATATAGATAGGCGCACATGATTTTTCAGACTGCGAACAATAACAACCAAAGAGAGAGAGAGAGAGAACTTGAACTCGAAAACTTTATTTTACACGGACTGTAAATTTAGGTTCAGTCAAAAACCTAACTAGTCCTACTATTGAGAAAAAAAATAAAAATTACTGGGTATTTACATACATAGACTGATAGAGGCGGGGGAATGAGTAAGTGAAATTTAATACGTGAAACTTTATACACGGAGCGTAAGGACTTCCACACAAAAACATAGCGTGTTCGCAGCGCCAGATGCTCACATGCATACATCACTCAGTGATTCAGTGTCGGCCGAACGGAGATACAGTTTTATTTTATTCAGACAAAGAGAAGAAAAGCCTTGCAGAGCAAGGGTATGGTGTAAAAACAAAAGGCAGCAGTGTGAACAGTCACACCGAGCACTTGGGACTGACACTGTGACAGGCCGGACAAGAAATATTGGCGAGCCGCAAACAAGCTGCAGCTCTTGAAGTCGTTGGGTTTGTCGGCTAGTGAGGATTGGCGTCCACTTGACGAGCAGTCAAGGCAATGAATTCACACTACTCTCTAAACCTCGTCAATCACCACTGACAGAAATTCCTCAATGAATATTCAACATGAGAGAAGTATCAAATAAATTCTCTCTCTCTCTCTCTCTCTGAATAAAATAAAACTGTATCTCAATTCGGTCAACAGTTGCTCAACACTGCCCTAAGACCACTGAACTGAATTTCGGTATAGGATACGCAGTCAGATGTAAAAAGATAGTAACTTTAATTTCAATTTCAACTTGCGACACTGGACTGTCGTGAAGGAACTCAATGTTCTAGGTACAAAAACTCTAAAAGCTTCAGAAATGGGCATTGCTTTCCACATCTACAGTGGACATAAATAATGATTATCCATTGTTGGTGAACTCGTCATTGGTGAGTCAGGTCACTGTGGAAGAAACTGTTCTGTCGCTACATACCTCTGTGGTGTTGGGGGTGGGGCTATTGTTACGGTCTCGGCATTTATGTCGAGAATGCCTCAGACCGAATTAATTAGCTATCTCTCTCTCTCTCTCCCCTCCCCCCCCCCCTCCCCCCACCCCCCCCCTCTCTCCCTCTCCTTCCCCCCCCCCCCTTACATGTAACAAGATCCCCATGCCCTAGATAAATAGATATATATTTATATATATAGCAAAGGCTGCATGGTGGCCAGAGTTCAGCTATTGCTGCTAATTGTAGTTATATCAATAGAACAAAGAAAACAATGAGCTAATTACTTCCGCGCATAAAGAGAACAATATGGCCCACACTAAAAATAAATAAAAAAATAGGGCGTTGCCAGTTTTCTCTCTCTCTCTCTCTCTCTCTCTCTCTCTCTCTCTCTCTCTCTCTCTCTCTCTCTCACACACACACACACACTCTCTCTCTCTCTCTCTCTCTCTCTCTCTCTCTCTCTCTCTCTCTCTCTCTCACACAAACACAATGTAATGACCATATAATTATTTCAAGGTCAAAATGGAGGGAAGGGCGACTACAATTAACATACTGTTTGGGCAATATTAACACCAAGTATTCAAAAATCCACATGGAAAAAAAGGAGAACTTAAACAACTTTAGACTGTGGTAATCAAACTTGTACCATTAAAAAAAAATCAGTATTAAAACTGAGTCAGCTGACCCTCTATTCACTCATTTACATTGATTTCTCCCCGAACTAGGCCTCTCATCTGCTCTTGTTGATTTTAAAAAAAAAATCGGGATGGTAGTTGGGAATGTGGAGGGAATATGTATGTTGAGGGGGGGGGGGGGGGGGGGGGGTCCCTTATTATGTATAATTTGATAGCTTCTCTCTATCCACAATCTCCAGCTATGAGAGATTTCCGGCAAAGGAAAGACACAAAGAAAGACGATCCTGACCATGTCCGTTTTTTCACATTGGCGAAGTACGTTCGCACCTCAAACTCGCAGAGAGAGTCTGTCATGGACTGGTTGAATCCAGTCATACGGTTCGCCATGAGAAGGCGACAGTACACGCCACCCCCCCCCCCCCCCCCCCCCCCCCACCCCGCCCCGCAACGTCCCTATAACAGATCATCGACTTTTGTTTGATCAGGTGTTTATCTAGATCCTTCCGAACAATGCCCAGAACGTACAGGTGTTTGCTTGCTTTCCAATACCAAGCCGTCATCGCGTGTTTCTTTTCTCTTCTCGAGGGCAAGTCAAACAAACAAGCTCTCCAGCTACCTGGTCAGTCTGAGCAGACCACTTCAGGCGGTGAGAGTGGGTGGTCTTCGCTCTAGCTGATCTCCAATGCGTTCACATGGAGCGGGACACTCATGCATTCTGATTGTGTCTGCCCGCAGCTGACCCAAGAGGTCGGTCAGTTCAATATCACAAACAGCGGGGAGAATGAAAGGAGGCGCTGTCGTCAGAACGTCCGGTATACTCCTATTATATGTATGAGGAAGTGTGTGATATATATCTCACACAATAAAACGAATAACTAGAAATCATATAGACTACAGTATTCTACTATTCCGTTTCACGCGTTTGTTGGACCAAGGGCGTGTCTGTAATAACCTGACGTCGATCGTTTCTTAAAAATCAAAAACAAGAAAACAACATTGTTACGGCAGCAATGATGTGACGTCAGACTCAGAGTAAGCATTTCATTTGCCCAATACAATCGTCCAGCTGGGTGCACAATGTGTAGAAAAACTAACAGGGAAAGGAACATCTCTCCCTCTCTCAAATATATATATATATATATATATATATATATATATATATATATATATATATATATATATATATATATACATAATATACACATTGTCTCCTGTGCGATACCAGTATTACATGAGTTCATTTTACTCTGAAAATAAACCACATCCCCCCCCCCCCACCCCCCCCCACTTTTTAAATTTATTTTTTTAACTGCCAGTGGCAGCATACCGTTAGGAAGAAAATGCAGCAATGCATGTATATCCTACACATACATGCACATAAACACACACACATGACATGTATACATCTTCTTCTTATTTGATTTTCTCTGTGCAGACACTAACAATTTTGAATCTTCGCTGTGTCAAAATGATTTCTTGCTTGCACCCCAAGGCATGCACTGACACAGCCTCCACACTTAGCAAAATTGTTTGAAACATCCTCAACTGACATTAATTATATATATATATATATATATATTATTATATGACATTATGAGAGAGATTTTACCAACACAGAAAGCACAAACCCAAACATTTAAAATAAAATGCTCCAAAGAATGTCATTGCAGAATTTAAATAAATAAAATGACACTATAAACTATTGCAACTAGAAAATTCATCTGCTTTGCCAGCCTGAACCATGTACCTGAGATGAATTTGTGTAGAATATATATCTCCCCACTAGTGAGAAGGAAAAAGTTACATACAGGTGGTGCCCTACGCATGTGTTGGGTACTTAAATATCACTTACTTACACAGCAAAATGAATACCTAACATATACTAGGTACCGGCAGGTCAAAATTAAATAATGAATATCAAGTAATGAAAAGGACAAAAACAGAAAGAACAAGAGAAACAAAACACAGCACACCATTTTTTATATATATTGATATCATTATTAAAACTGGAGATATTGTACCAAATGTGAGCAATATTTTAGTCGGTTTTGGGCAAATTTGGACAACTTTGTTAAATCACATACTTCGAAGGCCCCCAAAATCAAATCAAAAGCCCAAGCAGCCTTCAACTTTATTACAGTGATTCCCTGTTATATAAAGAAGCAGTCTATTTTTTTCTCTCTCAAGACCTTTGTCTCAATTTGTTTAGCTGCACCTATGTACCAAAATAAGTCGAAAAGCCTAAAAAGGGGCTTTTTTTCAGCAAACCCCTGAAAACTGAAAATATTTAATTACTACTTGCAAAAGTAATTCTCATATGATTTGAATAATTCAAAGTGCATTGTTCTAGTCTTTTAAAACTCTTTCAAATGAGATGCAGGATTAAACCAACCAACAACAATAAATTTTTGTTCCCCCCCCCCCCCCCCCCCATTTTATTCAGCAGGCAAAATTAGACATTCATGATATACTGAGACTGAGAGTTTGTGTAATATCTGAGCACTGAGAGAGAGAAGCAAAGCAAAGAACTGCAGAAATGGAATCAATGTCATCAATCAGCTAAATAATTTATCAACACATATATTTTATATGTATACATCTCTCTCTCTCTCTCTCTCTCTCTCTCTCTCTCTCTCTCTCTCTCTCTCTCATATTAAAAAAATGTACAATATAATATGACATTATTTGTATGCTCATAGTCATACAAAAAGAAATAAAAGTGAATGAAAACTGAAATAAAATCTTACCTTGCTGATGATGCTGTGCTGCCCACATGTGGACTCCAAAAAACTGCTTGACCATCTTCAGGCTTCATGTCCAAATAATCCAAACTTCCAGAAAATATGAAACTGAAGTTTGTATGTTTCACATGCAGCACTGCTGTAGTGTGAATAATTGATAGTTTGCATTTCCTCAAATGATTTACTCCTGTGTCGAGCCATTTTTCTTGAAGGCAAATATTTGTGTGCAACAAAAATTGGCATGGTATACATGTCCTACATTCAACATCAATCATGTTCAAAATTAAAACAAAAATCACAACATGTAATACTTTCACACACACAAAATGAATGAGGAAATAGCTGTGGGTGCACAGAAACAGACAAACTGGCAGACACTAACAGTAAGATGGAGACACAGGACAGATGTGGAGAATCCAGTCTGGAGAGATCACAACAAATTAGGGAGGAAAAAAAGAACTATGAAGAGTCACTGTTCAGCAGTAAGAACTTGCTCAATGAGTTAACTGCGCAAACATGATGAGAACAACAATGAAGAGATCACCAAAGAACACACCACCAAAACAGCTGCTGCAATAGCTGACAACTGACATGATCCACATCTGAATTTTGCAGAATGAAGACAGTTTGAATGAATTTTTAAATTCTCAAAGTGTAGAACCAAAGTAGCCCATTTTGCTGAATACACAAAAGAACCTCATTGACTTGACTGACTCGTTATTATTAACATACTTTTTACATAAGTGCTTTCTGTGTAGTGAACCCCAGCTGAAAAACACCCTAATGACAGACTGCCTCTCTTTTCAGGGCACTTTCTAAGAAATCTCAAACCTCTTATAATTTATCCAAATGTCCTCTTTTAGTTTTAATACCATCGCTCTATTAAGACAGCATTTAGTTAGCTTTTAGAGTGGTCTTTCGTCAAGGGTTTCACTGAGAGCACTGCACTTAGCAGTGTTTCCTTTAGCGGTGACCCTTAGTTACATCACAATGTTCATACAAAGAGCCATTTAAAAGTGACAGGAGATGAACAGGGGCAGTTGTACTCACCAGTCCAATGGGTTGAGGGCAGTGTCTGAACACTGTTAGCAGCTACATCAGAGGAGCCTGAATGGGGGTGAAAAAGAAAAAAAGCATGATGGATCTGTTTCATAATCATAGCGACTTGAAGGCAACATAGCATACTTTATTTTGAACACAGGTCCCTGAAAGAAACACTGCAAGATCTACTTTGCAATCAGACCCTCGAAGGCAACAAGATCTATTTTACAATTGCAAGCCCTTAAAGCGGAGTAAAGGCAACACAGTAGGATCAACTTTACAACCACATGCAACTAAAGGCAACACAGCAGGAGCTACATTACAATCACAGGCCCCTTAGGGCAACATGGCAGGATCTGCTTTACAACCCAAGCCCCCGAAGGCAACACAGCTGGATCTATCTTACAATCAAAGCCTTGAAGGCAACATGGCAGGATCTATTTTACAATCACAGGCCCCTGAAGGTAACACAGCAGGATCTATTTTACAAACACAGGCCCCTGAAGGTAACACAGCAGGATCTATTTTACAATCACAGGCCCTGAAGGTAACATAGCAGGATCTATTTTACAATCACAGGCCCCTGAAGGCAAAATGGAAGGATCTATTTTACAATCATAGGCTCCTGAAGGCAACACAGCAGGATCTACTTTACAATCACATGCTCCCAAAGGCAAGACAGCAGGTGTACTATCACATTCATATATTATGCTCCTGAAGACAGCACAGCAGGATCTACTTTACATTCAAAGGCTGCTAAAAACAGCACAGCAGAACGTACTGTTTCATAATCACAGGCTCCCAAAGGCAGCAAAGCAGGATAAAAATGTACACCATTGCTATCTGAAGGCAACACAGCAAAATCTATTTTACAATCATAGACTCACGTCATCAAGACTGAAACAGTGAAAGCAACACAGCAGAATTTACACATGTATCACAGAGCTCTGCCTGAAGGCAACACAGCAAGATCTGCTTTAAGTTATAATCATGTGCTCCTGAAAGCAGCATAGTTATGATAGTAAGACCGACATCACAGAGCTCTGTCTGGTTTTAATCGCACGCTCCTGAAACCCAACTAAAATACACACAAAAATGCAGCACAGTTAAAAAGAATGTGTGTGACGTGTATGTGTGTGTGTGTATCTGTGCATGAGTGCGAGTGAGTGCATGTGTGTTTGAGTGTGTGTGTGTGCATGTGTGTGTATACATGTGTGTATATATATATATATATATATATATATATATATATATATATATATATAATATATATATATATATTTTATATATATATATATCTAGATGGGGAAGGGAGCTCTGGTACTTAGTACAAATGGCTGTGTATTGGCCACATGCAGTGATTGACAGGTTTCGCTTTCAATGAACCACTTTTGCCACCTTATGCTGTTAAAAGTGTTATGGATGTCACACAAGTTTGGAAAATGTTTAGCACAATCACTGGAATACAGTACCTTCACCTTTGCCTACTGTATGCCCTGGCCAGACATAAAAATCAACAGTAGCTAGAGTTATCAATATCAGCGCCTCAAAGCTGTGATACAAAATTTCAAAAATATGCATCTGTCATAGATCATCTGAAGTCTTTCTATTGCTAATTAACTCCCTTTGTGGATATCAGCATCTGAAACAAGTCTGACTTTTTTTCCATCTTGTCTTCCCAGGGAATGTGGCAAACAAATGGTGATAATGGTATAGTGTAAAATTCCCACAATGAGCAATATACAAAACTCCAAGCATGATCAATTCCAGACCTGAGCAGGTTGTTTGGTGCCCTGCAGAATTGGCACTCAGTTTAGGAATCAGTCTCCATACTGAGCATTTCAATGCTTGAATCATGCAAATTCCCACTTTGCTCTAAATAAATACACGAAATGAACGTCAAATGTGGCAGTAGCATTCCTCTACTATGGTATATATGTTAAGTCAGTCTATCATGTATCACGCATTACTCCATTAGTCATTAGAAATAATGAATGATCCATACATAAGCACATGGCACTTTATGTCTACTGTTGCGATCACTGAATCTGACTCAGTGACTAGTACGCAAGTTTGACTTCCACTGGTCAGTTAAGTAGTACTAGTACTAGTAGATCTTGTGGTAAATGGCGTAAATCTAGAAATGTAAATCTGATATTTGTTCATCGGCCTGGACCCGGTTTTGCCCTGGACAGCTGGGGTTCACGAGAAGTGTGGAACCAAGGGATGGTACGTTCCCTGACAATGAATGAATGATCAGGAATCGGTAAACATGCTGATTAAATTAGACAGCCAATGAATGTGTTCTTTGACGGTGGGGGGAAGCGGTGGGAGAGAGAAAAGAAAAAAGATGCATTCTAATGAAACACATATTGATCACTGCAAAAGTAGGTCAACTAAAACAGATACGGTCGATTGCGTTTTACCCAAAACAAGAAAGAGAGGTTCATCGAAAGTGAACTGCGCGATTCATAGATTCATACTCACCAAAATCATAGCTACTCTAGCTATATTCCATTAAGAAAGTGCAACAGCTGGAAGAAAAATTCACAATACTTCTACGCTGCAGATCTATAGTTTACAGAACACCCTCGTGGTAAAACTACCATAAAACAAGACAAATCTGCTCTTTTACCTGGTCTTTGCGGTAATAAGGTCTGCGCTGTGGGTCATCAACACAGAGGGGTCACTTCCGACTTTTTTCCCCACAATCCAACTTGCTTTCCTTTCCGGTTCCTCTTTGCTGATCTTTACCGTGCTAGGAACTCGTCGTAAGTAAATCGTGCGTTTTTCAATCTTCCGATTTCGTTGTGTCGAGGTTGAATCTGATTTTTTAAAGCCATTCAATAACGATCCTTGTGGACGTATTAAGTATTCATGACATTATTTTCTTCTTTTTGCAGAAGGACTTCTTGTCACGATGTCTGACGCAGAAGGGTAGGTGTAGCAAAATACCATGTGCGACCATCATGCTTGCCGTGCAGATGGTTTTTATTTACAATTTTAGAAAATTATAATTCTTAGGATATGCACCAATTAGTTTTTTTCGGGAGCCCTGCTTTTTTATGACTTGTCTCCCAAAGTTAGAAATGGACAACTGCCGAACTGGTACTGGTAGTGGTAGATCTACATTAATTTGATCAAGTAAATGATAACTGGATAAGAATAGCATTGGATTTGGAGATGTCGATAAGGTAGCGCTGTCACACTTAATAGTTAATGACCTGCTTGATGTCATGCAACTGCAAGTAGTCCCGAAATAAAATGCGGACAGTGCTCTTCCAACAAGAGTTCCAAATGGCCAACACAGCAGACCATGGCACGGCAACTTGACACAGTAATGAGTAATCGGTAAATGACAGAAAGCCGTTCAAGATTTGGATAGATACTAAGATAGTGTATTCTTGCCTAATGACCTAGTGTATTCTTGCCTAATGACCTAGAGATTCACTGAGATTGCTAGGGTCTACTAACAAACACCCTGTTCCCTTTCCTGTCTAGGAGTAGGATATGCACCAT
This sequence comes from Alviniconcha marisindica, assembly GCA_018857735.1. Taxonomy (NCBI): domain Eukaryota; kingdom Metazoa; phylum Mollusca; class Gastropoda; family Provannidae; genus Alviniconcha; species Alviniconcha marisindica. The sequence continues at coordinate 187,412 of JABMCL010003116.1, forward strand.
GCTCTCTCTCTCTCTCTCTCTCTCTCTCTCTCTCTCTCTCTCTCTCTCTCTCTCTCTCTCTCTCTCTCTCGCTCTCTCTCTCGCTCTCTCTGCTGCATTTGATTATTCATTTTTTGAGAATCATTCAAACAAGTAACAGCTGGTATGTCTGACCAATTGCTGATTTTGTTTCCAGTATATATGCAGATTTTATTTTTAACTGGTAAACACTAGAATACCAGACATTACTAGTTAATATGAACCCTGGGAAAAGCAGTTTTTTTGAGTGACAGTGTGTTTAAGTTGTTAAAAATAAAACAATGTCATTCTTGTGAGTTTTTGGTCAAATAGACATCACAGTAAAACGGACAAAAGTACTTTTGAGCATTAAGAATAAGACTAAAGAATGCCTTTACTCCAGGATAGATCATGTGATGAATCCATAATTTTGCTGTTGTGAATGAAGTTTATGACTGAAGAATCGTAAGATGTCTAATTCTGACAAGAATTCAATGCATTTGGGCCCATGTGGAGTGTCATATTCGCAGTGCACATGATATGAATTGTTTGCTGCAGAGATGATGTTCCCGCCCAGGCTGGCGCCGGTTCCATGGACATTTACACTGCTGTGCAGGAAGTGCTCAAGACCGCACTGATCCATGATGGCCTTGCTCGTGGCGCCAACGAGGCCACCAAGGCACTTGACAAGTAAGGAATGTGACCCAGCATTAGATTATGGCCTACCGTAGTAACTGTTTATGTGTGTATTGTGACATGGAAATGGAGTTCAAGGTTCGGGTCTTGGAGGAAAAGGTGATTGGGGGGGGGGGTATTGTCTTTTATTGATTGGGGTGAGGGGATCTGCATGGCATCCCCATAGTTTGTGAGCCTTGAAAAAATAAAACTGGGCAAAGTTATAATGTTTAAGACTTTGCATTCTCGTTATGGCATCTGCAGGAAAAAGTAATTGGCATCTGAAGAAAATGTGCGTTGACTGTTAACATGTTTTTTTTTGTGTGTGTTGCAGACGTCAAGCTCACCTGTGCATCCTGTCCAACAGCGTGGATGAACCAATGTACACCAAACTGATTGAGGCCCTGTGTGCTGAGCACGGCATCAACCTTCTCAAGGTTGTGCTACATTTTAGAAAATTGTTTATGGTACACGCTTGGGGGAACTGTAATTGCCCATAAATTGATAGACCCAGTGATGAGCTTTTGAACAGATGTGCACATAAGTACGCTGCACTGACAATGATATGTGTTTGCATTAAGCCCAAGATTGTTCACCACTGGTTGAGCATCCTTACAGGTTGTATGCCACTTCCTTGTAGGTGATGGATATTGTTTGTAAATGCAGAAAAACTAGCTGATGAGTTAAATGATTTTTAAGGCATCACCTTGCTGAGCCAGATGCTGCTGCTAAGGCCACAGCATAGGAGCTGTAGGATGGAATGAAAATTAATATCAGAAGATCAGAAAAACATGAGAGCAGAGGAAATGATCATTTTAGGCGCTCTGATTGCGCTGATGCTTGTATGTTCATTATTACTAAAACTCCGTCTTGGAGGAGCTGTGCTCCGACTCCTTGTGGTATCAAAATATATGTTTTGTCGTACGTCGCATCATTCCTAATGAACCTGTGATGACAAATATGCTCCCTCTACTGACAAAGATGAGGATTAGCTTCTCATGCCTAACTGAGGTTCTGGTGGAATGTATTGATAGGGTTTGTATGGATCCTAGAATTTGAAAATGAAAAATTTCAGGTTTTGAATTGTAGTCGGATTTTGAAATTAGGTCTTCAAGAAATGTGGCTGTTTTTAAGTGAGAATGGTTCAAGGATAGCATGCCAATATTTTTTTGAATGTCCAACCATAGAAGTAGATTATAAATTGGTCAGTAGAGAATAAAATGTATCCATCTTCTTAATCTTATGCAATTCGTAATACTGTCTGTTGCAAGAATGTCGGACATCCAGAACGTTCCTGGTCACTTTCATAATGCATTCAACTTTGCCCCATTCATTCACCTGTAAAATTACAGTTGGGTTTCATGTCATCAGTTGCTTATTGTTGTAATTATGATTCATTGCTTTATTGCCATCACTTTTCTTTTTGCGTGTTAGTTTGCTGGATAAATTAAAGCAGTCATGCCTGTGTGTGTATCCACATTCATGAACTTTTCTTGGAGCCCTTTTCCTTGACATATGAAACTTGGAAGCCAGCAGATAATTTTTTTGCTGAACATGTCATTCATATGTCCATGGACATAAATGTTCTGTAACTTGAAAAATGTACATTTGCTCAACCCTGTCAGGAGCTGAGCTGTATGTCATTGCCTGTTCATCCTGATAACAATGGTCCTGTAATTAACATAAGCCCATCTGCATGAAGAGCAAACAGCCAATTGTATTTATGTTCTTAATGGTGAGACACTGAAAACACTGGCATATGTGGATAAAAACCTGTTGGCCTAAAACTTGTAAAAGCATTTAAAGTTGTGGATGCATTTTTCAGTATTTAAGAACCCTAAAAACCATATGCCAACAGAGGCTACTTTTGAGGAGAAAACCAATACTTACCATGGACCAACGCCATCCCACATGCCATTGAAGACCACACAATATTCAGGCAAACTGGATTCACTCACTCCTCATCGACCTTTCAACGGGGACTGTTGGGAGTTGAAAACTGTACACCCCTTTCCCATGATTCAAACTGAACTTTGACTCTTAGAAATTGACCATCATCTTCCAATGTCCAGTCCGTTTTTATTTGTTTTTTAACATCACTTGCATTGCAGTGTCTTTATAACAGGACTTTAAACAAGCAAATAGCTGTTTTGGAGCCTATTGAGGAATGTGTATGTGGAATGAGAGCTGAACATGTGAACTTGAGCAGCTGTGGTAAATGGTGGAACCCAGTTGAAAGATCCCACTGATGAGAGACCACCTCTCTTTTAAGACATTTTTCAGACCTTTGCCTTTATATATTTTTGTGTAAATGGAGCCTTCACAATGGACCCCCTACACTTTTAGGATGGTCTTAAAAGAGCGCTTACACTGTATTATACCCTTATTCACGGTGAGACTGAGAAAGACTATGTGAGTGTTTCGTGTTGCACCTGTAATAACATGCATGCTCCCACAACTGACAGGGATGGGGATTAGCAGCTCATGCATAACTGAGGTTTTACTCCCTTGACTTCTGTGCTGTGAGCATGCTCACATGCTACTTTGATCCATTGCTTGCATACTGAGGCAAATGGGTTCTTTCCCCTGAATTTTTTTTTTTTTTTTTTAACAGCTGATGACCTGTCCTGTTGATTAATTTGTAACTAATTAATTCCCAGTCTGAATCAGATCATTTGGTGTGGTGTTTGCTTACTTGGTTTTTGTTTTGTTCAGGTTGACGACAGCAAGAAGCTGGGAGAGTGGGCAGGGCTATGCAAAATTGATAAGGAGGGAAAGGCCCGCAAGGTCAACGGCTGTGGAGTTGTTGTCGTCAAGGTATACACATGATGGTGATAACTTAATTGTTGACAGGTGCAATTATGCCTGCAAACTCCAGAAAGTCTTTTCATACTCAGAGAAGAGGGTTTCTCAGCAGTGTTCCATACCTATTGTTATTGTTATTATCTAACTTGCTGTATGCATACTTTCTGTGTCTTGCCTTTTCTGTTCAGTTCTTTGTGGTCCAAATCTCCCGAAGTGTGCCTTTTGTCTGTATATATCCTTTAGAAATGCACATCAGTTCGGGGGGCAGTTGAATGTGCAAACTAACAGTTACAGTGGAATAATTTTCTCTTCAGGAACTAGCTATCTCAAAACCTCATTTGTCAAACGGATAGAACAATTAGAATAAAATTTAAGATTAGTGCTGTTGGGTTTAGAATGCTCCTTTGATTTTACATCAAATTTAGAAAAGTTCAGTGAGTGGTAATAAGCTATTGGGTCTACAAAATGCTGCGAAGTGTCTTAACTTGCCTGTTGTGTACCACAGACCCTTTGATGTTTAACAGCTCAAATGGTGCAGGCATTGGGTTCACTGATGGAGAAGAAGCATTTTTAAATTTGATGTGTAGCACCAGGTGCAAAATTTGCCTATTTTTTATATATATATTTTTTAACCTATTTTACCTGTGGGACAAGTCTTTTAACAAGGTGATCATTGTTCAGTAACAAAGTCAATGAATTAAAAAGCACCTCTCTGTGTATGTGTAGTTACAGTACTGTGGTGTAAAATGCAGGTTGTACACAAAAGGACAAAACTGAACCAGCTGGGATGGATATAGCCAGTAATAATACATTTGTAGAAGTGCACAACTGTGCAACAAACAAAGATCCCCAGTGCAAACTGAAACCTGTGAGAGGCAGGAAATAAAACTTGTAACTTGTACTCCTGTTTTTTTTGGGGTGTTTTTTACTTGTAATCCCCTCAGAGACAAACTTGACAGTTTACACATTTGTAGAAGTGCATAATTGTACGGCACGCACACAGATCCCCAGTGCAAACTGCAACCTATGAGAGGCAGGAAATAAAACTTGTAGCTTATACTTCTTCTTTGTTTTTTTACTTGTAATCCCCTCAGAGACAAACTTGACAGTTTAATGCATTTTTTACAAGTCTCTTTTTTTGTGTTTCAGGATTACGGGAAGGAGTCTCAAGCTCTTGATGTACTGAATGAATACTTCAGGTCCAAGAAATAAAATGCTGTTCTCCCAGGGCTGATTAAAGTTTGTACTGTGCAAAACCAGTCTGTGATAGTTCTTTTGTGTGTATGCCACTGCATGTGTATGTATGAGTGGCTATTTATGAGGAGTGAACCAGGCATTAACTCCTGCAGAGTATATTTTCAAAGTAGGGAAAGGTGTCATTAGCTGTAATGAAAATTCATTTGAGTTTGCAATAAGTGTTTATAAAGCTGTCCATGGCAAAAACTTTAGCCCTAGCCTTTTTTGGCACAATGTGGGCAGTGTCTTTTGAAATCAAAGTTTTTAACTTCCACTGAGCAGTGATCCACAGGAAGATGATTTCACTAAGCTTCATATGCATGCCATAATTTGTTGTCTTGATCCAATTTTAAGCTAACGTGGATTTCAGAAAAGTACCAGTTATGTGTCTTGTGGAGAACATTTCCTGTGGTTTTATACCAGGACAAAGATGGCATTTTGTGACTTGCACGATCTTAAAGGGAGGCAATTCAAAGTTTTACGATCGCAAAACTTCGCGCTGGTGTTTTCTGAATGCCATAAGATTGTGTATTGTTCCATTTTGCAGACCTCTGAGCTTCTGTCATACAAGTGAGTTTGAATAATCTTGATCAGATGACAGCACTGGAAGGGTTAGACTGAAAGTTATTTGATTGGCACGTCTTTCACAGTGTTGGACTTTGATTGTGACATGCATGGGCAAGGATGTGATTAACTGCAACATATATATTTGAGGAATGTTTGTAAGTGACACATTTCTGTCTTGAAAACACAATTGCTTTTATGCAGTTGACAAAAGTATTGGTAGTATATAATTATGTACTTAAAATTTTCATAGTCATCTACTCTGTTTTTAGGTCACAGACACCAAAATGATTTGCATTTCTACCATTTGAAATCGGCATCAAAGTTCATTTTTTGTGCAATTTACTCATTTTTGTGTGACTGTGTCCCAGTCTAAATCTGCAAAGCCCAGCATGCCTGCAGAATTAAGTAGCAAGGGAGTTAATTAGCACTTCAGAGGCTTCACACAAACAGCACTAAGACCAGTTGCCTACTGGACTCTTACCTGGTGTGCAAGCAAGTAACAAACAAAAACCAAAAAATTCACTGGAGGATGTACCACTGGTGGAGTTCATGGACCTTGCATTTTCTCGCATGCCAGGTGAGAGTTTCTGTAGGCGACTTGGGTCTTTGTTGTGCTTGTGTGATGTCTTTCAAGCTCCCAACTCCCTTGTTTGAAGATTATATCAATTTTGTTTCTGTCCACCGAAAGCATCCAAGTTATATTTAGTCCACAGCAGTGCCTTTCAAACAGCTTCAAAGCTGAACAACAGCTGGACTTCACATGGGTTTATTTACTGTACATTATACTCTGGCATGTACAACTTCAACAAACAAGGTTTAAAAGGATGTTGCAGTAAAACACTCCAAGCAGGATGACATTTAATGTTCACTGTCTGCTGCCCTTGAGTTAACTAATAGGATTTCAGCATAGCGTATACTGCAGGCAATATTAATTTCACCAGCAGAAAAGCACTCTGGCCACAAATCGACCCACAGGACATTGGACACAAAAGTAAGCTTGATGCAGCTGGTATCGGATCTTGGTTGTATGCACAGTCACTGCTTTACAACTTCTTACCATCTATATGTTGACCAGAGCCTAATTCTGGGAGTCACAATATTGGAGTAAGCTGAGGAGCAGTCACTGGCTTGGTCTGACTTTCCCAAAATGTATGTTGCCACCAAATTCATAGTTTGTGCAAGACTTTCCCTACCAACTTTCAGGAGAAAACAATTCAAAAGTTACACTGGACCTGACAACAACATGTTGACTACACAGATGTTGCTCCACAACATGACAAAATGACAACTGTACATTCAAAACATGAACACAAGAATTATTAGTGTTTACATTAATTCTTTTACTATACTGCCATAAATATTTAAAAATGGCACCCTCTTGATAAAATGAGTTTTGATTCGAAGGAAAGTGACTGCCTTTATGTGATGATAAACTACACAGACCGTCTTCACACTTTTAACACAGACTATGCTCATTTAAAACTGAAAGTTTTTACCAAACCAAAGGAAAATAACATGTGAATTGTTGCAAAAGCAAGCAATAGGAAAATAAATAGTAAAAAGAAACTTGAAAAAAATGCAATTAATGCAGTCCTCAGATGTGAACGAAAACATTGTTCTTAGTGTTCGCACATCATTGAGCTATGTATAACCATGTAGCTGTGTATAACCACATACATGGTAACAGATAACAGCATGATTATTTACACCAAAAACAATGTCATTTAAATTTTAAAAACAGATCTCCCTTCTAGTTCTACACTGACCCAGTTTGACAAACTGATGGCTCCATAATATTAAAAAACAACATAATTATGACATTTTTATATGAGAAAATGTGTTTTCTGTCCACATCAATGTGCAAACTAAAACGTGACGCTGACAAACGCTTCTGCATTCCAGCCCACAAACGATTAACTTTGCCTCTACATTTTGGAATGATCCAAGATTGGTGATTCAACAGCTCAGTCAACAGAGCCACAGTTAGTTCTTCCACTGCCAGTGACCGAAAGGTTACCATCACAATATAGGTAACGCTATTATTTAAATGTAACCTGTGGCCATGTGTATTGTGTAGCAACCAATATACACATTCGTGTACAAACAATATACACATTCGTGTACAAATTGCCCACAAAACGTTAATATTTCTAAAAATTATTGTTATACTGGTTTTACCTCTGCAAGTCAAAGTATTTGATCATAATGTAATACAGCACACTGCAAAAAATAAATGCTCATTCTTAAGAAAGAAATGTTTTCTTTAACAGTCACATAGTTTACATTGTACATTGCACAAAGATGAAAACGGGCAACACTGACGTGTTTCAAACAATAGAACATTTGGGGTAAAGTGACAAAAAGCTGGCCACCATCTGACATTCTTGATGTGAAAGGTATTGATTTCATTTGTAGAAAGAATGAAACTTCAAGCCTAAATAGCTTCCTTCTAAGGAATTATGCAAATAACTTGTTAAGATGATGAACCTGCAAAGGGGAGATAAACAATTTACAACTGCTGTTGGCATGTTTCTTACGATTTTATATGTCGAATTCTGGGCGTTTTGCTGGTGAAAGGTAAAGTCTACAGCGCTTTTCCTTCTCTTGTTTGTTTTAATTAAATGGCACAAAGGATGGATCAAGATCACAAGGTATACCAATAGCAAGAATAAAACCTTGTCTCTGTGAATCACTGGCTTCCCATTTTTATGATGCATTCTCTCTGCATTGTGTCAGCCTAAGAACGAAGATGCCACTCAAAAACATACAAAGGGTGATTGTGACAAGGATACTATATCACAAATATTTTTTTGCCTAAATCACTTGGTAAGATATCGAACAGTAAGGTGTTCAGGTTCTGATCTTGCCTGACTGATTTCAGGTTTACCACAAAAACTACTACTTTTCTCAGAAAAGCTGCAGATGTAATGCAAAATAGAAGAGAACTGACCTTAATGTCTAAAACAAATGGACCTAACAGTAATACATGCCCATTCTGCCACAAACTGGTGAAGACCCTGTTCAAGTTGCATCAGTTTACCACCCTACATGAGTATAAGATAGTCTAAGTCACATATGTTACTCTTCACAAGGTTTTTGGAAATAAGAGTGAAACGAGGTATGTCTGTCCAAGTTACTCTTCACAAGGTTTTGGAAATAAAGAGTGAAATTAGATAGGTCTGTCCAAGTTAGTGTGCACAAAAGTTTGGAAATAAAGAGTGAAATGAGATGGGTAGTGGGTCTCCCCTATGTGGGTCATGAGATGCGCTCCAAAAACTCTGAGAGAAGTTCTGACGGGAGGCGAAATGTTGGCAGCTTATTTTCAACTTGTGTCCTTCGCTGTCCATTCTCATCATAACCTGCACAAAACAAGAACTGCAACTCAGCGACAGCAATGCAGTAAGCAACAAATCCATTTCATACTTTGAAACACGCAGTCTTGTGCAAGCTCTTTGAAGAAGTATACATTTTTGGGATCGGTACATTAATGTACGCTTGTATCCAGACGTTTAAAAAAAAGTTTTAAAAAAAAGTCAAGCCTAGCATTTAGTCAGGTTGCAGCAACTTCCATCTCAGGGTGGATACAAGTGTATCATTCTATAATAAAACTTCTGACAGGTACCACTTGTAAAATCATGGCTGTAGCCTTACTTTGCCTCAGTCCAGTACCATTTCTCTGTTTACCAGCTCAAAGTGTCCCAAATTCACACTAATAAATACACAAAAAAAAGCCCTCAATGCACATACTTCGACAATGGAGACCCAGGTACTGGCAGACTGCATGTAGCAACAAGCGCTCAAAACTGCTGGCCAGGTGAGACAGGTACACCGAACCTGGGCAGTCTGTGAAGAACTCCACTATCTCTTTTTCTAACTGTGCCACCATACCCTGCAATAAAAAAAAGATCCTGGTGACATTTGCTGCTTGAAGGCGGGAACTGTGCTTGAGTTTATTTTTAACTAGTCCTGTTCTAAATATTCCATAAAAAGCAGCAGTGTTCAGTAAACAGATCTGAGACCCTGCCAATGAGCACAAACATGCCCACATGTAATGGAGACTCATGCACTACTTCAGATTTTCTATTCACGCAGGCACTGATGCACTAAGTGGGCCCCAACTTAGGTGATCAGGTCTTGATGTAGGTCCACTTTCAAAAGTTTGAAGAAAAAGCACTCCATCAAAAAAACTGGACCCTAAATGAAGATGGATCTGTGATGATTGGAAATTTATCAGCCAGATGGCTGTTTAGGAAGCAAAGTTCAACTGTGTGCATGGTAAGAAAACTAGAGAGAGAAAAAAAGAAAATGCAAATTCAAAGTCTGACCTTGCTGTTGCTGGGACTGCTTTACAGTGTAATTACACAGTTTTGGTTTTCTAAAACAAAGAACTGATCAGGGCCTACCATGGGATTCATGGTCAAAGGGATCAAAATAGTGAAAAATTACTGTATATGAATCATGATGCATTAAAAAAAAAACTGACGTATGTTATATGTGTCTTCAAGTAAAGCCTGTTGTTATTTTGGGGTACGGTGGTCTCTTTTTTTGCAAACCAACAAGCTATCATCAAACCTTTTTTTGTTTACTAACTTGTGGTCTGACAAATACTGTATACTTAAATTAGTAACCAGCAAGATGGGAATATTTCAGTCAAAGTAACTAGTAAAAACAACCAAGTTATTGCAGCATATCCCCCAATGTCTCACCCCCACACCACTAAAAATTACAGAAGGCCACCCATGCAAATATTTACCTTAGCCTTATGGGACTACTCATAGTTCAGGAGCTGTGTGAGAGTCGGGGTGGCCGTCCTGGGCTGTCCGTCCTAACGAGCCTTCTGGTTTCCGTGGACGTAAAGCTATAGTGAACCATGCTTCGGCATTGGTCTCAGCTTGTCCCTAATATGTCAACTGACATCTGAGGACATTAAGCAACACTACCTACCTACCTATGGGACTACTTTCTCAGGTTTCTATTCCCGCAGGTGTGTATACAGGTTTGAACTCACCAGAGGTAGGTGACGACGAGTCAACATGGAACGAAGATTTTTGTCCACTCTCTCAAAACACTCTTGAGCGCTGAACGATGGGTGGACTGAAAAGGTGAATGTTCACACAAATAAATACCTTTTGGACTAACAACTTTACAAGGAATGCAGATGGCTATTCATAGTCAACTTAAAGTCTTGTCATTTTCAACATTAAAACAGGTTTATTTGACATGGACTCATAAATAAATAAAAATATAAGAAAAAACAACAAAATCAACTTAACTCTATCAATTCCATCATGACTGCTTTTGGGTTGTTGTTTCATTTTCCTATGAAAGATTTGAACAGTTTACTCAAAGTCAGCTGTAGTTGCATTTTTGTCATTTGATTATTAATCGAAAACAGGCAATATGCTAGTTATCTCCCTTCATTATCAAATTAAACAGCAACGTTCAGCGTGCTTCTGGCAGATGCATATATATATATCAGAGCTACGAATGAGGAACACTGATCAAGACAATGCTAGAGCCAAGTAATGTGCAGCACATAACCAAACTCACCGGCACGTTTATCACAGCTTGGAGCAGGAACCTTCTCCCATGAGTCATCCAGGTTTCCATTTTCATCCTCTCCTTCATCAGACTCCTCTTGGATGCTGGTGAGAGATGCATCAGACTTCCTCATCTGAAGGATGCGCTGCTGGTCTTCCTCAGAACTGTTGACGAAGTTGTTCCATGCCTGAGGCACAGGAAATTCCATGTAAAGTTCACAGATTGCAAGTTGGTTCCTGGCTGGCCAAACAATCTCCTTACTGGTATTTTTGGTTTCTGCCAAGTTTGTTATATACCAGAATCTGTCTCTGGGTGGGTGTGTGTGTGTGTGCATGCATGCGAGCACGCATATTATGTGCATGTGTGTCTGATCAAGACATAACCAAAAGTGACCTGCAGTTAAAAAATCCCAATACTGCATGTGTTTAGTGAAGTGCAGTGTCTGTGTTTCACGCACACACACAGGAGGGCTCCTTTCACCTGCATTTTTTCACGTTCTTGCAACACTTCAGCGAAGGCAGAAGTGTTGGAATTGTAGCTCAGGACCTGGGAGCCAGCATCCTCCTCACCATCCACCTTCAAGCTCAGCAGGTACTTGACTGCACAGTCAACAAAAACAGTCAAATTTGTTATGCCTTCCCATCCTTCTCCATCCACTAGTTCAGCAGGTCCTGGCTGCACATCCAACACAACACACAAAATGGTGAAACTATTCATCCCCTCACTTGCAAACACTCAATCCACAAGTACTGCAGGTCCCTGGCTACACATTCAGCAGATAGTCAGAAACACAAAGTCTTGATCCTGCCCCTCATACTCTATCCACAAATTCTGGAGCACTGACTGCACCACGTAGAAGGGGGGACAACCCATGCAGTCCAAAATTTTGCACTCTCAAAAATAACAAAGCGTTTGTGTGGATATGCTTCACTGTCCATAAAAGTTACAAACTGTACCATCAAGCTAAGGCTATTCTGGCATCAGCAAAGCCAAAGAAGGATAGTGGGCATGATGTTTCAGTGTGCAGACAGCGAGATCTGTTAAAAGCCATTGCCTTTCTGTTATTCCATGTCACTGATGTCAGCACAGAACTTTGCAAGTCTCTGTCCCATACAGTGCATGCAAAGGAAAACAGTCAAAGTTTGGACTGCTGTATATATATCCTCCATCTGAAAATCCAAGAAGTACCTGATGGCACAGTCAAATAAAGCTGTCAGACTTCATCCCTTCTCTACCCACAACAGTGAAAGAGTAGAGTCTGCAATAGGCAACTGCCTGAAGCATTTTCAAACAAAGTGAATGGATCACCAATGTTACTGTAATATAAATTATATAGCAGGTGAAGGTTAGATTCCTGTAAGACTCAGAGGCAGCAGAATTTCACTTCATTGCGCACTATGGATTTTCTGGCTGGTTGACACCGTTGTTGTTTTTTGTCCCAGTAGGGAAAGCTCACCTTCGATCTGCTTTACTAATAATGTTTTAATTTATAAGTACCCTAAGTGTGCAAAAATGTACTTCTTACTGTTCTCAGTTCGTCGTGCCTGCTTGGCCCCACAACGTCGGTACATGCCAGTCAGACAGGCCTCCACAGAGGCCGAGCGAGGGCGAGCACGGCAACGGTTGCGGTGAGAGGGGCGGTGTGAGCTGCTTTCTGGTGGATGAACATCCTCCTCGTCTGTGGACTGACCACTTTGATTCTCAAGAATTCTGTCAAAAAGCAAAGACAACCATTGAAAAACACATGGCTGTGATCTGGAGTGATACAAATCAATGATTATGTTACTATGTTCAATGTAGTACTAATGGCAATGCAGCTCTTCTTCATTTTTTTCATTTTTTTTATCAGGTTATAATTTGTTTCTGATAGGTACATTAAAAGCCCCAAATACTCAAATTCTGTATTTTTATACAAATTTCAGCATGAGTATTTTATAATATAAGCTTTCACAATGCAGTGTGACTGGTAAGTGGCAGGTGATATTTATAAAAGTAATTAAAATCCAGATGCACATTGTAAAACTTGCCCATATCATATTACCAGTTATTCTAGGTGTTAAAAACTAATTATCTAACTATAAATTTACTTCTCTGACTGTGTTACAAGTAGCCACTCAAAACAGTGTCCCTGAGCTGGAAGTGGTTGTGGTGGCACTATCACTACCAGTAGACAGCTTCAGAACTTAGATACCCACTGGTCTAATCTCCCATACATCATGTTTGACAAGCACTGCTAATTTTCTATCACTCAATGGCAAACATTCCACCAAATGTGTTTTTGTCTGCCAGCTGTAAAGGTGAACAGGTCTTAACCAGCTTTAACAACCAAAGAACTTGTAAGTACAGAAATTGCATTATCTAACCTCTGCTGGTCAGAGCCTGATCTGACAGAGGTAGCTCCAGATTGTGAAACAGATCCTGATCTTCTTCTTCCAGGGGTCCAGATTCAACACTCTGAAGACTCTGGCACATTTTCCTTTTAGTGCACACTGTGTTATTTTGGTGTTTGAATAACCCTCTGAACTCTGACATGGCCTACTATTTTTAATGCATGTGTGTGATCTTTTTATATACGTGTATACTAAGTAATATATATATATATCATTATTATTATTACATGGGGCACAGATCAAATTTTCCATTAGGACTCAGAGTTGCCACAATTAACATTTTGATTATGCTGCTGCTATTATATATTATGTGAAATCTTTGTGTTCTTAATCTTATCACAAGAACAATTAGGCCTTCAAAAATCAAAAGGTGGGCATGGGTTCTTTAATACATAATATATATATATATGCATTCAAGGACCTTCATGCGTAATGTGCACAAGGTAGGCCCCCCCCCCCCCCCCCCCCAACCCCTCTGCACTACATGCAGTTTTGGAGATGGAAACAGATCCTGATAGCTTGTGGACACTTATGGACACTGACGCTGTGTCAGTTCCCAGAAATGTGGGCTGAGGACTACATCACTCCTGTCAAGAACAAGAGGCCTATCAGACCAAGGACTACCAAAGACTACAAGTAGTAGACTAGTACTAGGCTATTACAGTACTAGTACACTTTGCAAGAACAACGCGCATTGCTTTAAAGTTGAACTTGGCATGGCAGACGTGTACAAAAAACAAAACAAAATAAAAAACTGCTTCTTCCCAAGGACTGTGAGAGACTGGAACAACCTGGATCCCAGTGGATGAATCCAGTCTCTCACTCTGCCCAGTCGATCAAGAAATTAAAGACCGTCACTCGACTAATGATTAAAACATAAGAAAGAACACTGTTTTTGCCGTCTTTTTAACGTTTGTTTACTGAGGATAATTTGTGCTCTCCCCATTTCTTCCTTCCCGCTGATGCATATGACAGACGGGTCAACGTCCCCAACCTAGATCAATATCAAGACCTTTAACGCGTAGGTTCTGTGAATCTGCAGGCTGGAAAGTGAAATCAGTAAAAAGGTGGAAACGCACACACACTGTTCGTGTTGACAAAGACGGACCACACTGACGTGACTCACTAGGCTAATGAAGAAGGGCACTCATGGAAAAACGATGAATGAAATGTAAACAAACAGCTGCAATGTAGGAAGGCAACCTTACACGTCAGAACTTATGTAACAACATGAAATCCAGAACACCATAACAATAGATCAACAAATTAGACATAGAAGCCTTACTGCATTTCATTTTCCGGAACATAGGGGCTGAAAAAAACGTCCTTATTTTCACGGCCGACTCCCATGCTGCAAAAAAGGTGTCGATTTTAAGCCAGGAACAGAGGTGGAAAGCACACTGTACACAGTAATCGGGGATTCTATGTTGGTAAGAAGGTCATGGATATTGCGAATAAATGATGACATATGGTATGTACAAAACAGGGAACGGAAACGTAAAAATTGTACGATACAGGAGAGCTGTAAACACATGCATTTAAAAACGAAAACCAAGTATATTGCAAGACCATTTTCTTCATTTTATGCAATTAATGAATCGAACTCAAAGCACCAAAGAAATTTTTTAACATTGCCTCAAGGCTAAAAAATGCCCACCAGCACTAAAAATAGCTTGCGGATCTATAATTAAACTTAGGGGGCGGGGATTGACTACAGTCATTATTTAAATTTTCAGTTACATGTAAATCATGATTTAGCATTATTTTATTATCTGACGACAGTTTGTTTAAAATAATAAGCATTTCTTATGGCAGTATTTCAAGGAGAGGAGGGCTTTGGGGGCTTAGAATGGACGGCTGGGCCTAGCTACTATACTTACTAGTGTAATTAAGCGCAAAACAAATATGATTTGCTCTTAGTGCTTTAAATGAATCTTGTTCAAGTTTAACCTCTTGCATGTTTTGATACTCTTTTTTCTTAATGCTGGCAGCAGTCATCTTTATTTTGTGGTTGTTGTTCTGCTTTGTTGTGTATACATGAGTGCGTGCTTGTGTGTGTGTGTGTGTGTGTGTTTCCAGTGAAGTCACACTGGAATGCATTCTTTTTTATCGGTAAATATTTAGTATCTTCAACAGTTACTGATCTCTTTCATTTCAAGTTGATTATATTTCTGCAAGCAAGTAGGCATGTGTCGTAATGGATGCCATGTTGATATACAAGCAAATATTATGTTTGTGGGTGGGTGTATGTGGGTAGGGGGCGTGAAGGGGGGTATTATTGATGCAAAGTGATGCAGTCACATAATTACAGAACTGCATGTGATATGACTAACATACACACACACACACACACACACACACACACACACACACACACACACACACACACACCAAAACATACATTTAAGTTTTTATCAATAAAAAGATTTATTTTTAAATCACATCAAAAATATAAATTTTAGACATTGAGCTGTCCACATCAACAAGAAAATCAACAGCTCACACTGAAAGAAGTTGCTACTTGTTACATAGGTACAGAGACCAATGACATAAGCACTGTAGTTCACAGTAAAGCACACAGTGGTTCTTACATTGTGGGTCTGTGATTGTTGTTCTCTGAGAGAGGTACTGGTGGGGACCAAAATCCCAGGAGGTGTGAGGTGGGGAACTATACCTAATGATGTATGAAAGCTAATCAGAGAGAAAGAGTGACGGACAGACAGAAAGGCAGAGACAGAGAGAGCTGTTTCAACGGAAAATACATTCAAATAAAACCGTCTATATGTGAAGTCACGTTGACAGAAATTTGCTAAGCATGTTAAAAGCAAACTTAAATTTTGAGTAGTTTTGTTGATGTCATTGTTGCTGTTGTTGTTTGCTTGTCTACTGACTGGATAAAACATGTACTGAGAAGCTTTGTTCACTTTAGTCCGTAACATATCATAAACCATAATGATATGACAGGATTGAAAGAAGGAATAACTAGTCAAAGAAGAAACCTCAGAAGAAAAGAGCCATGTTCTTTTATTATGCATAGATTAGAGTTAAAGAGCCAAGACCTTTTTTATTATGCATCGATTTAAGTGTGCAACATAAATGATTAACTGATTATCAAAAGAGAAGCATGTATGTCTTACAATTCAGCATCCATCAAATGTCTCAAAGTTTTTCATCAAGGATTTTAATTTCCACAGATACTGTTATCATTGCTGATGGTTGCTGTTTTTCTTGTAGATTAAAATTAGTCTTAAAAGATTTTTTGTGTTTTTAATGAACTTGTTGTTTTTAATTAGTGTACTCAAGACTTTGAATTCAAACAACTCTTGAACAAATTAATATCACAGTCATTTTAAAATAGCATGTCCAACATGGAAATGAAGGCCAGCATCTTTATGCTTATTCAGACAAGCTGTACAGCTCACAACAACAGCAGTACCTGTAAGAAAAAGATCTCTTGCAAACTGAACTGGCAAAACACACACTAGACAGCCCAAAAATGCCACCCACAAAAACGCTAATAACTTCTACATGTTTTCAGCAAATTATTTCATATTTGGTGCACATTAACTTCAGTTTGTTCCTGGTCATTCCTCAAAGCTTCCAGTTTGTAGGTCAAATAGTCTGACTTTTATGTTCTCTCCAAAATGTGTTCCCAATGACCTCCTTGGGTGTTGCAGGCACACTTGCTAGAGGCAGGTGAAATTGTCAATGACACAACAATGGTGCTTAGGAAGTTTTTGGCAGCACTGGGCCAACGCAGGACCATAACTAGAGATGAACAATGGTTTCAGCAAGATGGGCCCACCCCTCACACTTCCAATAACATTCTATATCGTGGCTAAGGCAGCGATTTGAGGATCAACTCATCGGTAGGAGGTGTGAAATTGAGTGTGTGCCACACTCACCTGATTTAAACCCCCCAAGATTTTTACCTTTGTGGCTATCTGAAGGACCAAGTGTATGGAAACAATCCCCAGACAATCGGTAACTTGAAGCCACAATTACAGCCAGGATCAGGGCAATCCGACAATTTTACACATTGCCTGCAAGTGTGCCTGCAACGCCAAGGGGGTCATTTGGAAAACATTTTGGAGAGAACATAAAAGTCAGACTATCTCACCTACAAACTGGACGTTTTGTGGAATGATCATGCATCAACTGAAGTTAACGTGCACAAAATATGAAGTAATTCACTGAAGACATGTAGAAGTTATTAGCATTCTGTTGGGTGGCATTTTTTGGGGGGTCACCCTGTATACATCCTGTCAACCACACAGGGTCACCTCACAACATTCAAGCCCAACCATAAGCAAATTCACATTTCAAAACTCTTCTCATATATTAATTCCTTCACAAGTCAATCCACAAAACCAGTCCCTATGCAAACACAAAACAAAACATACATACACAAATATCAAAGTTTTAAACACACATTTTGAAGAGTTAGTCCCCTTAATATTACCCTTGTTGAAAGAGCACATATGGCCAGAACATGCTGGTATTGTCAACCATTCTGTTTAATTTATCAATACCAGATTTTTTTTAAATATAAAAAAGGCATGGTCAGAAACAATAGAATATAAACAAATGGTATTGTCAACCATTCTGTCTAATTTATCAATACCAGATTAAAGAAAAATATTTAAAAAAGGCATGGACAGAAACAATAGAATATAAACAAAAGAGAGCTAGTGAACTAGGAAGAAAAACAAGATAGGAGACAGGAAAGAGGAATCAAATGACAGCCCTGAGATTCCAGACAGGGGGAGGGTTGACATTAAACATCCCCAGCCTCCCTTCAGGGGCACAAGACAAGAAGTGTCTGCCAGTTCAACAGGTCATGATATACACTAGGTAAAGAGTGCTTAACAATTAAATAGGTCATAGGATACACACGGTAAAGGTTGGTAAGAATATACTACTAAAAATCAAATCCAAATAACTGCAATACAGCAAAATATACATATAAAACTGACTTTTATACATTAGTAAGCCAGGTCAGTGAGTGGAGATTCATGATGTGCAAGAGATTCATTTCTATCTGTTAATCAGATTCACTCAGTCATGTTGGCAATAAACAATACAGTCAACTGTTGTTTTCATGTATGGTAGGAACTTATCAGTGATAAATACAAATTTCTTCCAAGGACTGTGTGAGACCCATAAGAGAATCAAAACTTTGATCAGGTTATAATTTGGTTCTGATACTGATAAGTACATTAAAAATAAAAGCCCCAAATACTCAAATTACTGATCTCTTTCATTTCAAGTTGATTATATTTCTGCAAACCTTCTTTTAGAGACTGCATGAAATCCTTCCATTCATGGTTCAAATGAAGTATCACACAGGAAACCCCCTACAGAATGATGTACAACTGTTTCTTTTGAAATGGGGCAAAACCCTTCCATCCAAACATGTTACTAAGTGCAGAACCCTTCCGCCCAGTCATGTTGTTATTCTGTTGTGTGTGCCTAATCACAAGATGAACCCTAAGCATTTCACAGTGGCAACTATATAGTGCTATTCTCTATTTAAGCAGACCCACTATACTGTAGTCATATACAAGTTTGAATGAGTGATTAGCTTTACACAGCACATGCTTTTTTGTTTTGTTTTAATACCCACCGAAGTGGTGTACTTACAGCACTGTTTGGTTGCTATATGGCTGGTGCCACAAGAAACTACTGCCATCTCAGCACACATTCTGTGTACACCATACAACCATGCACCAGTTTACAGCGTCACTTTATTCAAAGCCACATACATGGGGTGCATGTGTGTTTAGATGTAACCTGCCACCTGCATTTTTGGCAGAATGACTGGTATCTTTCACATGCCACTGTGGTAACACTGGGGTGGAACAGATACCGAAATAAGAGTCTGCACAGAAAGTTGACCCTGGAGTAAAAATGCTCCTGCTGGGAATCAGCCCTGTGACCTTTCAACCACAATTCTGGCACTCTACCACTGAGCTATCCACTCTCATGTGAAACCTTTTCTTTTAGAGATTGTGTGAAACCCTTCCATTCATGGATCAAGTGAAGTATCATATGGTCAAAAAGTTTATCTTTAAGGTGGAATGTTAAAACAGTTTGACTGACGATCACATTTCTGAACTGACCATGCTGCTCTTGCATTCACTCATTGCATCAGTTTCATACAGGTCGACCACAGTAAAACATTATACTGAAGAAAAAATTAAAATGCATCGAAAGCTAGAACATTACAGCTACCATGCATTACATGACTGCATATGCATACTCAAAAAAAAAGAACAGAGAAAAGAATGGACAAATGATAGCAGGTAATATCAATGCTAATATTCTCTGAATACACTGACACCCCCCCCCCCCCCCCCATACAATTTCATGACACAAGATATTGAACAAGCAAAAAAAAGCAAATAGATGCATTAACATATTCGTAACTGTGATCAGTGCAACTGGCCCAACACCCTCCCTGATCTACATCCCCAAAAAGGCTTCATACATAATAGTTATAAATGTATTAAACAATGTTACTGAGCACACCAAGTATCTTATCACTGCATATACATGCCTGAGAAGAAGGCCACCATATTAGTGGTCTTTCATTGATGGTTATGGGATGAAAAATTATCTCCGGTCATGATCACTGCTGAGCCGCTGATGAGCTCTTCTTGAGTGAAAAGAGTGTTGTTAAATTTCTCATCATAGTGTAGCACGCTTTTGATTGATTAATTCTCAACTGAAAAATATAAGAGACAGTTGGAAAGGGAAATGAGCATTTTATTGTAATTCTATGAATAACTTTCACTCATAGGGGAGGTCATGTTGGGCCTTGAAATTGAGAGCAAGATTAGGAGCAGTCTCAACGAGCTAGGTCACAGCGGATCATGATATTGGTTCCATGCCCTGCTGACTCAGTCTGAACTATTGTCCTTTCTCTTGCTGAATCTTTTTATTAACCGTTCTCACCCAACAAAAGGAATCTGTGACAAGGTATTTTGTTGCTATGCAAAAAAAAAAAAAATGTCCACTGCAGTACTGTTGTGCTGATCATTTATGTATTTTCATCAGCGTTAGTTGTTGCTCAGCCATTTTGCTGACTGCAGCATCCCAACCTTGCTTGTGATCTCACAATCCGCCATTAAGAATGACTCCAGGTCAATGTTGTGTGCACCAATTCTCACTTTTGCTTTCATGACCCACCATGCCCTATATCATTAAGAATGGTCCACGGCCTCCATGTTTTTTGGATTTTTTTGTGCTTTTCCTTAAGTTGTAGGAGTGGTTAAAGGGGCCACAGTAAGCAATGGGAGAGTCAGGACACTTGACCCTGATTTGGACATCCTGTCATGCAAACGATCACTCCTGAAACTTTATTTTCATTCATTCTAAATTCATCATCACCATTGTAAAATCTGTCTTTCTTTCTTCATTACAGTGTATGTAATTATACCCTAATCATTAAAGAACTAACTCTGCAGTCCAATCATTGGGTCATTTTAAAACATAATCCTTCACAATCAAGCTTTTATCTTTGCAATTCTGGGGCTTCATTAACACCGGGATAGTTTTATGACAGTAAATATAATATGTGGCCATGCCATGTCATGTACTTCCTAAAGTACCTCTGAATCTAACACTGATGCTGACAGTAAAATCAGTTACACACCCCTTTTACAGCATCCACCCTCCCCACCTCCCCACCAAACCACTCACCTACTGGAAGTTTTGCAGCATGTGCCTGCTGTAAGTAGCAGGTGACGTGTAGACAGGGGCTGCCTATCATCAGCACTGTCTGCTCCAGTGACACCCCTGCCACAACTCCCATGCTGAATGGGCAGACAGTAGTGACAGGTACCACCAATTAAGACTAACTATAGTAACAACAGCAATAACAATGACTAATAACAAAAGCCCTCAACATTCGTCAGCAGCGCTTCTGACAGCGACGCCCCTCGAGCCACTCCAAGGCACAGTCCATGTAGGTCATAAAAGGCTGGTAGTGGCGGGTGCCCAGCATGTGGTGGGCGTAGTGCAGGCGCGGCCCTCCCCACAGGTTCCCAGGCACAATGTGCTGAAGGCCCAGAGGCAGGTCGTAGCCACTGTGGTTTTCAATCAGCAGCCAGATGAAGACGGGGACAAACAGCGCACGGGAAAGAGGATGGCTGAAAGGGAAGGAATGCCAGGCTTTTAGAGTGACACAGGTAGCTGAGAAACCTGACCGGTAGAGAGGCATAGGTAACTGAGAAACCTGACTGGTAAGCCCAAATATTACCAGGCACTTGCTACAGGTAACTAAGAAACCTGACTGGTAGAGAGGCATAGGTAAATGAGAAACCCGACTGGTAAGTCCAAATATTCCCAGACTCTTGCAACAGGTAACTGAGACTGGTAAGTCCAAACATTACCAGGCTGTAAAAGAGAGCTACAGGTAATTGAGAAACCCTGACTGGTAAGTCCAAATATTACCAGGATGTAAAAGAGAGCCACAGGTAATTGAGAAACCCTGACTGGTAAGTCCAAATATTACCAGGCTGTAAAAGAGAGCCACAGGTAATTGAGAAACCCTGACTGGTAAGTCCAAACATTACCAGGCTGTAAAAGAGAGCCACAGGTAATTGAGAAACCCCGACTGGTAAGTCCAAATATTACCAAGCTATAAGAAAAACCCTGACCCTGATCTACACCCTCACCAGTACAGCATCGTGAGTGCTTGGTCAGCCCTAGCAGAGAGGATCAGCATGATTATCTCCCCTATCATTATTATTAATCTATACCCTGACCAGGACCAGATCTTGAGAGCTTGGCTAGAAGAGAGGATCAGCATGATTCTCTCCCCTGTCATTATCATTAATCTATAATATATACCCTCACCTGCGGGAGGATCAACATGATTCTCTCCCCTAGCATTATGATTAATCGATACCCTCACCTGTACAGGATCTTGAGAGCTTGGTTAACAGAGAGGACCAGCATGATTCTCTCCCCTGTCACTGTCATTAATCAATAATATATACAACCCTCACCTGAGGGAGGATCAACATGATTCTCTCCCCTATCATTATGATTAATCTATTGGGTGGTTCAGGCTGGATTGTTAACTCCCTTGACTTTTGCCCAGCATCGCTTAAGTCCCTTGGCTGCTTTTACTTCCGGTGCGTACTCTCTTCACAATGGAAGGTGGTGAAAGTGAATTTGTGAATTTTACACTGCCAACTTTAAAGGCATTTTTGGAGGCCCGTATTGAATGTCTGGCAACAAGCAATAACTTGTCGCTCGTGCTATAGGATGCCCCAAAACGCTTTGTTTTTCATGAACTCACAATCTTCTGGTCAGCCAAAAAACAACACAAAGACACTTTTTTTCCACCCTCCACCCCCTTTCCCCAGTAATTTTTGCAACTGCAACAGTGGTGACATTTGTATTGCTTCACAATTCTAGGTTCAATTTCCATTGTTATACACAGTGTGAAGCAACACCTACTCAGAAATTGGCCCGGAAGTGACGCTGCGACTTCTTGCACGAAAGATTACAAAGGGCATTCACTCATGCAATTGAGCTTCACTGAACCGCTCAATACCCTCACCTGTACAGGATCTTGAGAGCTTGGTTAGCAGCCAGGATCAGCATGATTCTCTCCCCTACTGACAGCATGTTGGTGACATGAGCATGCATGATGTCATGGTCATGGTGACGTTTGTGAAACAAAGTGTACAGAGGGCGGTATTTGTGTAGTGCCAGGTGGATAAAGAAGAACAGGATGTCATAGATGAGGACACTGCCAAACACCTGCAAAACAACACCAATCCTGTTGCACACAAAAAGTACAGAAATTTAGACCAAATCAAATCGGTTATCAGCAACTTCTCAACATAATTCCTTGACACAATTCATTCTCTAACGTAATTTATTTATCTGTGTCTCATTGGAAATATTTGCACATTTTCTATACTCTGACACCAAGTTACAGCTATGTTTAGTGTCCCCTTTAAAAAAACAAAAACATTTCACACCCAAAGTACTAATGCTTGGTGTCCCCTTTAAAAACAAATTACATTTCTCATCCCAAGTACTAACATATGTATCCCATTTTGTTGACTGAGCATCTTCCCCCTCATCCCCCTCCTCACATCCCTTTTCCTGCAGTCTCATTCCCACATCCCTTTTCCCAGTCTCCTTTTCTCATCCCCTTTCCCACAGTCTCCTTCCCTCATCCCCTTTTCCCACAGTCTCCTTCCCTGATCCCTTTTCCCACAGTTTCCTTCCCTCATCCCCTTTTCCCAGTCTCCTTCCCTCATCCCCATTCCCTCATCCATTTTCACACAGTCTCCTTCCCTCCTTCCCATTCCCCACAGTCTTCTTCCTTTGTCTCCATTCCCATATCCCTTTTCCCAGTCTCCTTCCCTCATCCCCACATCCCTTTTCCCACAGTCTCCTTCCCTCATCCCTTTCCCACAGTCTTCTTTTCCCACAGTCTCCTTCCCTCATCCCTTTCCCACAGTCTTCTTTTCCCACAGTCTCCTTCCCTCATCCCTTTCCCACAGTCTTCTTTTCCCACAGTCTTCTTCCCTCATCCCTATCCCCACATCCTCATAGTCCCATCTCCTCATTCTGCTCCCTTCCCCCCCCCCCCCCCCCCCCCCCCACCCTTTTCCATCATCTTTGCCCAGCACAATGAGCATGTGGCTATCTACCTCGAGTTAAACTGACAACGACAATGATGTAACAATTTCTCTATTAATTTAACTTTTATCATTCCAGTGTCAGCAAAACATTGGAGCCCAAAATCTCCAACTGCTGAAAGTGAAAGCCAGTGCAGGTGGCAACTTGTGTTACCTGATAAAAGACCTGCAACACAGATGGGGGCTCCAGGGGAAGGGGCCTGGTGGTCTGCACCAAGTTCTGGCGCCTGTCTATCCACTCCTGGGGGTCGACACCACAGTACTTCTTCACCATAAATGTGTCCATCAGGGCCAGCGGGACAATGTACACTACAGCATTCACCAGTATGCCCAACACTGTCTGAAACACAACACACCAAAATCCAGTTAAAAAACACACACAATTAAGTGGATTGGTGTAGGATGCAGTGCATGGTTAAAGGGTACAGCAGAACAACATAGAGATGCCTGATGGAGTGATAGTTAATGGGTCAAACCACCTTATGGACGTAGGTTGTGGACTTGTCCACCTTGAAACAGCCCAACCAAGGGACCTGATGGAGTGGTAGTTAAAAGGTTAACCCACCTGATGGACACAGGTTGTAGACTTGTCCACCTTGGAGAGGGCCCAACCACGGGACCTGGTGGAGTGGTAACAGAATAGTCAACCCACCTGAAGGACATGGGTTGTGGACCTGTCCACCTTGGAACAGTCTGTCCACAGTATGAAGTGTGTGCCAGTGTGGTTAAAACATACAGAAGAATTGTTATAATTTTATATTATATATGTAGAGATAAATGGAGTAGTACATAATGGATAAAAAGGTTAACTCACCTGATGGACATAGGTAGTGGACTTGTCCACCTAGGAACAGCTCAGCCATGGGATGCAGTGCATGGTTAAAATATACAGCAGAATATCATAATATATAGTTATACCTGATGGAGTGGTAGCCAAAAGGTTAATTAACCCCCATGGTGGACGCAGGTAGTGGACTTGTCCACCTTGAAGCAGTTCAGCCACAGGATGCAGTGCATGGTTAAAAGATACACCAGAACAACAGAGGGACAACTGAATGATAACCAACCTGATGAACATAGGTAGTGGATTTGTCCACCTTGTAACGGTCCAGCCATGGCATGTAGTGCATGGCATAAGGATACAGTGGGATGATAATGGCGTAGCATAACGTGGCCCACACAGTTTCAAAGTACACAGTCTGGAACCACCAAGCTGTTTGTAAATACTGCCATGTGGTGTCAACCCAACCCTGAATGATGTCAGCATACATGAAGCAGGCGAAGACTAGGAGAATGATGGCAGATCGTGCTGCGGTAATGAGGCGTTGGTCCGGTACAGTCACAGGTGTGATGGAACTGCATTTCACACTGCTGCCTTTCCCAACAGAGCCTCTTGAGGGTTCGTGACTGAGGAACAGGCCTTCTTCTGCTGTGTTACAAGCATTTTGCCGAACACAGCCTTGTGAACCTGTAGTCTGCGGGGGCATGGTGGCTTCAACACTACCCCTTTTGCACCTGAAATTTCACAATTAAAACAAACCAATCAAGCTATTGACCAAATAAACAGCTTCCTTCTAAGCATGCAAATTTCATTGCCATTGTTTTTGTAGTTGCTGGGTTTATTTTTGCTCTGACAGATTTTTTTATAGTTAATCTTAAACTATGCATGGTGTATTAATTTTTAAAGTAACCATATTGCATTTGCAGTTATATTATTTAAAGTTCTTTTGTGTCTGCATATATATGCATGCACATTCATAAATGTGTGTGTGTGTGTGTGTGTGTGTGTGTGTGTGTGTGTGTGTGTGTTGTGTGTGTGTGTGTGTGTGTATGTATGTGTATGTGTGCATGCATGAGACTCTCTCTCTCTCTCTCTCTTCTCTCTCTCTCTCTCTCTCTCTCTCTCTCTCTCTCTCCATCCTTTTTATATTCTTCTTTTTTTTTCATTCATTTTGTTTCGTTTCACTAAACTTTGATGGCAGTGAAACCCTCATGAAGGTTCTAATTTTTCTTTTTGATTAATATCAAGAGGGTTCTATATGCACCTCACTAATGAGTTTTTTCCCCAGGTACTTTGTTTCCCCATTCATCCCCTGGGATGTTTGGAACTAGAAGCTTTTTCTTCCTTTTCCTAGGTCAGACCCCCCCCCCCCCCCCCAAATCCATTTAATCCAGTTTTAATTGGTACTTCAAAGTTACCCCCCCCCCCCCTTCTCTCTGTCTTTCCTCTGTGTTATCTAATATTGACATAAAATATTCATCACATCACACCTATTTCACTACACAGTCATTGTCATGCCAACATTGGACATCATAACAACACAGCAAAGCACCACAACCAAGAGCAGATATGTAGCCTACATTTCATTTTTCACCATTCAACTGTTGCTTAAGCATTGTTTTGTAGCTTGAAAAAGAGGCTTATCCCAACAATTTGCATATTGTGTTTTTGTCATATTAATAAGCATTCTTTTTCATCTTTGATGTGTTTGGATCTTATTTTAGAATGTTAGCTTCTTTTTTTTTATTAATTTTTTTACATAAAAATTTAAATGTTAAAGCTTCACAAAACAAAAATCAGTTTCACAAGTCCCAGCTGAAAACAACTTCATTAAAACTCAATAATACTGTCTTAACTGCAACTTTGACTTTAAGAAACAGATCATCATAACACAAAGATCTGGTTCACTGTTCATGACACACATCGCTATCTGTTCGGACAGATAGCGATGTGTGTCATGAACAGTTAATTTTGTAATGGTCCAGCCGTTAGTTAGTTAGTTAGTAAATGGATTTTTAACTTTCTGTCAATTTTGCCACAAAGGGTCACCTCAGGACAAGTATTTGATTGAAGAGGATTCAGAAGGGGAAAACATGAAGTTGCGAAAACTGAGAAGGTACAGATTAAAAGGGCAGATTTTCTGGCAGCTGGCGAAGCATCAGTGAAAGCTATAGTCTGACCTACTCAGTGCTGAAAAGAAAAACCCTTGGATAGCTGTCTGTTCTCAATAGAGAGACCTTAAGTTCCGTGTCTGCCCTAGCCCCCCCCCCCCCCCCCCCCCACCCCCCTCACCCCCCCTCCTCCACAACATTGTGGGTAGCCCCGCCACACCAGTCTACTGTGAACGGCCACAGAAATCAATCTACCTAACCACTTTGAAACAAAAATACAGTTCACAGACACTAGCAGTGTACAACACGAAATCCTATCATGTAACATTTATAATAACCCTGTCTGCTGCGTGAGCTGTGCTCCATATATAATATGTAATATTAAAACTTCAGTTTCAAATCTAGGTGAGCTTGCGTGACTCAACACCTTTTTAAAAATATTTTTAAGTAGGTTAACACCACACCTCGTACAATTTATTAAAGTGACATGGTGCACGGTCGTACACACACGTACACAGGCCGTTGCCCCCGGCAACCACCGTCTCGGTCTCCCGAGCACTGCTCAGTCTGATACAGCTCGATGTGTGATTGTCGATGGACAATGAGAAAGGTTGCAGTGCAGGCCAGTCTTGTGTTCCTGCAGAGAACCACAGACTGTGGGCGCGGCTTCTTCCTCTAGCGAGTGTCAGCAACACACACACACACAGACTTTACAACCACTACATGCATGCATGCACATACATTCCAAGTTCACAGCCGGTGTGACTGGTGGAAGCTAGATTCCCGTACCTAAGCTACTGACACTGTTCGGATCCAAAGTTCTATCAAGATCGAAGAACCTGACTTGATTGATAATGAGCCTAGCAGAGCGGTCGCGTTGCCCGACACACATACGTATTGTCGTCCTTTCGCAAGCTTGAATCCCTTCTGAACTCGGCACAGTAACGAACTAATGAGTCTAACTCACAGGCATTGAATAATAGATAATAATAGTCAATGTCTGTGGTCTAACCTTGTTTGTTCTTGTTCAGTATTGCTTTGTACCCACAGAGACCGTACAGACTTCCACACAGCTCCTGACCTATCTGTGTCAAACCCTTTATAGAACGTACTTTATATATGCACTCTCTGTGCGTGGTATGCTGGCTGTCGCCCATCACTACCGGAACTTTAATTTTTAAAGGAGCTATAACCATCCTCCTCGAAGCACGTTTTGTCCAAGAGCTGAACAGAGCAGATCAAAATTAAAACCTAAATTTGATTATTTTCTTTTACAAATATATTATTTTCAGTTGAATCCACACTCGAACCGACTTTCGTCAGTAACGATTAGCGAGACCATCGGCTCTGCAAAACAGACAAATGTCACAGCTGCTCTGTCGCACGCACCGCATCTCAATGATGATGGGCACGAGAAGTCCGTGCCGCGAGTCGCGTCGCGTCACATCAAAGAGGCCGCGGATAGCTGTTAACCCAGCCCCGACACTTGACGTTTTTTTCTTCTTCTACGGCCAGCCCCACTAATCGTTAGTGACGAAAGTCCAATTCTAAACTAAACCGCGGATAGCTGTTAACCCAGCCACGACACTTGACGTTTTTTTCTTTTCTTTTTCTTTTTCTACAGCCAGCCCCACTAATCGTTAGTGACGAAAGTCCAATTCTAAACTGAAATAAGACCAGCGAGCCTTTTCAGACAAAATCCTTCACTTTTTAACCCCTTCACTGCCACAGTCTGTAAAATTACCGGGCTGAAAAGTGCACATATACACGCCTTCAAGCAGTATATATATATATATATATATATATATATATATATATATATATATATATATATATATATGATGGTCTGTAAAAAATCTACTTTCAATACTGTCCGTTTTGATTAAAAAAAATAAAATCGTTTCACGTGCTGATGCGAAGGGGGGGGGGAGTGGGGGGGGAGCCTTAATGATTTCAAATTAGGCACTTTTACTGGTCGTTTTCCGAGTGACGGCGCGGCAAGCATGGCTGTGAAAGGGTTAAACAAAATCCTTGATTTTTCCATTTTATTTGTATCTATTCTACCTGTATCGCAAAGACCGGCCTTCTCGGGCAAAACCCGTTTTAAAAAGACAAGTCTCCTTAAAGGTTCTAGCCTGCTCGAAGAAGATAGCAAAATAAAAACTTCAACAACAACAAACAAAAGGGAAGGGAGGGAAAGAAGCGTTTAAATGTCCCACAGATTTTTAACTGAATTAGGAACCGAGTTTAGTGAGTGGCGATTAGTGGGACTGGGTGCAGAAAGCAACGTCAAGTGTCCTAGCTAGCCAGTTGCACGTCGAGGCCTCTTAGTCTTTGTAATTAAAGTGATAGGCTCCAGACGTGCGTAGTCACCAAACTCCAAGCACTGGTTTACGACAGCCTTGGAGGAAGGCGGCGGAAAGCGATGCTCGGAGTGTGGCATAGTCACTTCACCGCAGAGGAAATATCAGAGGCCGCGCTAGGCTGTGGGCCAGCTGTGTCTGACACCTCCTTGATGACGTTTTACAATATACAATACAATATAACTTTATTGCCAAATGTCAATACACTGACTGCACGAGGAATGCTTTGTGGTGTCAAGTACACTCATCACACATTCACTCCAATCATAAAACATTTAATTACAACAACAGCAAAAAAAACATCCTGGTAAAAAATCATTCATAGATAAAAACATGAGAAAATCCCACTGGCATCAAGCTGTGCATATCACATAAAATATGCACAGCTTGATGTTTCGCACAGCCAACCCTGCCAGTCGTCACCCATAACATCCACTTTATTTTATCGATATAGTCTTCGGCGGGAGAATTTTTCATCGATATGAAATAAAGGGGGATGTTTAAAATGTCTGTAACTTGTGTATAACATACTCGTGTGCAGATTAAACTGATCAATATAAAATAAAGGGAGACGTTCAGTACTTATTTTGTTTATACCAATTTAAGTTGTCTACAAGTTTTGTAGAGTGAATATACTCATGTGTGCGGGCGCGGGCGCGGGCGCGCGCGTGTGTATGCGTGCGTGCGTGCGTGCGTGGGAGCGTTCGTGCGGGTGCGTGCATGCACGCGCTTAGAATGGTCTTCGCGAACAATATTTTTGCGCTTTAGAAACACTGTTATATTATCGTTATACCTTCTAATAGCTATGCGAAACAGGTGACCGTGGTTCCTTTAACGCCGTACATAATGAGAGGTCAGTCATCTAGTGACAAGTGCACACAAAACAGTCCTGAAACAGAAACAGGACAGACAACACGTAACTGCACAGATGTTTGGGCTGAGCGGTAATCTGACTCCAGGACCTTCTGCTGACATGCAACTTCTTAGCAGAAGCAACTAGTAGGCAACTGGGTGCAACACGCACGATGAAAGGCAATCCAAACCGACATCGTCTAGTTTTAGGTTCACCCTGGAGTATATCAGGCATACGTCAACTTTGCAATACAACACAATATAACTTTACTGCAATATTACTGCAAATATTTTATAATAACGCAAAAAAGCAACAAAAAAAAATAATATATATATATATATATATTAATATTAAAACAATCTTTTTGCTTTTTCGTTCTTTTTCCTCTTCTTCTGGTGTCTCAGCTGATCCTAACGCTCGGCATACACACACCTAAGCATACACGCACCTAAGCATACACACACCTAAGCATACACACACCTAAGCATACACACACCTAAGCATACACACACCTAAGCATACACACACCTAAGCATACACGCACCTAAGCATACACACACCTAAGCATACACGCACCTAAGCATACACACACGTAAGGACACACACACACACGCGCGCGCGCGCGCGCGTGCAAAACCTGTGATGCCACAATCCAGTGGGAGGATAGAGGTGTCGAATGTGAAACCTGTGGAAAGTGGTTTCATGACCGCTGCCAAAGCAACCGCACCCCATCTTCTGACTTCCTAAACGAAGGCGATTCAGACATTCATTGGTGCTGTGTCGTCAGCGGAAACCCAGACAGCCTCACGGTCTTTGACCTACACGGTGCCGACTGGTCAACATCAACTCTCCCTGATCGCTCGGCCCACTCCTGCACCACTCCAGTTAAAATGAACTTCAAACCCCAAAATGTCTCATCACCAGCACGAGCAGTCAACAGGACAAAGGAGCAAATAGACCTCTCAAAATAGTAACTTCCGTTCGGCAAATGAGAAAAAGGCAGAGATTGCTTATCTGTTATACAGTATGAAGCCTGACATCATCCTTGGCACAGAAACATGGTCAGACCTAGCAGTCACCGACTTTGAATATCTGCCAGTGACAGGAACCGAGGAGGAAGGGAGTTCCTGATCGCATTCAGATCCGTCGTCTTTGACAGATACATCGTGCCAGAGCTGTTAACAGAATGTGGACTGCTATGGGCCAAGCTGAGGCAGAAGGGAAAGATCTTTGTAGCTTTGCTCATACTACTAAACGAAGCAGACAGTGACAAATGGAACCTTCCACCAGTGGGGCTGCTGGAATTCCCAACGCTCATCTTCTCTTGGGAGGTGACTTAAAACTTCCCTGCAGTGGCAGTCAGTGAAACCGAAAACCCAGGAGCTGCCCACCTTAGTCTATGCAATAAGTTTGTCGACATCATCCATGACCATGGTTTGCAGCAGATGGTGACGGAACCGACAAGACAAGGCAACGCACTGGATCTCATCTTCACCAACATCCCACAGCTAGTTCCCCGAATGGAAATCCCCCCCCCCCCCCCCCCCCCCGGCTTATCTGACCACGACATTGTCTATGCTGAATTTAGCATCCCAGCACATCAGCAGTCAGCCCACAGCTAGTGGAAATTATCCCCGGTCTATCTGACCACTACATTGTCTATGTTGAATTCAGCATCACTACACTGAAGAACAAAACAAGTGGGGCCATCAATTTCTCTGTAGAACCTGCCTGATGAACTTAGGCTGTAAACAAGTAGGGCAAGGAAGCAGAACTGGTGAAGGCCACAGCAAGCACTGAAGAATTATAGACCTGCTTCAAAACCGCACTTCTGAGTGCCACAGGAAGCTTTATCCCCCCAAAAAACAAGCACGCCCTAAGTGCAGCCAACCCTGGATCACACCTGAGTTCGGCCGATGTTTGATCAACAAGCGTAACAGAACCTACAAGAAGTGGGAAAAGCGAGGAACACGCAACCTTAAGGACCAAGTTCGAGCATAACGGCACCTTCGCAGGGCCTACTGGAACTTCCTGAACAGCGTACTAACTGAAGACCTTTTGAGCATTCTCCGATGTACAGGCGGCGTTTTCGGTCGGACATCAAGAACCAAAAACTGTCCAACACTGCAGTTGCCCCGCTCAAAGTCAACAGCAGCCTGCTTACAGCCAGGATGCTAATCAGCAGTTTCAGTCAGTTTTTAGTGATGGACAGACCTACTCCCATCAAGCCTTCTCACCAGTGTGTGTGTGTGTGTGTGTGTGTGTGTGTGTGTGTGTGTGTGTGTGTGTGTGTGTGTGTGTGTGTGTGTGTGTGTGTGTGTGTGTGTGTGGGTGTGGGGGGGGGGGGGGGTGCTTTGGGTTGCTGTTTTCAGGACGGTGACGGTGATTTGGTTTTGGGTTTCCGTGGGTGGGTGGGGGTTTGGGGGGGGGGGGGGGGCGCTTCTGTCTTTACTGTCTTTTATTAATAAGCCAGAAACACTATATGCAAAAACTACTCCGGAGCGTTTTTCACACAAGCGGGGTGGCTCAGTGGTAGAGCGACGGACTAATGACCGAAAGGTCTCGGGTTCGAGCCCCGGTAGGAGCGGCGGGATAATTTTCTTCTCCAGGGTCAATCTTCTGTGCTGGCTCTTACTTCAGGATCCGTTCCACCCCTGAGTTACGCAGTAGCAAACGAAAAGATCCCGGTCACTGTGCCAAAAGCGCAGCCGGTGGCAGGTTACAGCTAAACACAAGTATCCTACGTATGCAGCTTCAAATAAAGCGACACTGTAAACTGGTGCATGGTTACATGGTATACAAAGAACTTGCGCCGTGATGGCAGCAGCCGATTCACGAGGCACCAGCCATGTCAGTAACAACCGGCTAAACAATGTTGTAACCACTTCGGTGGATATTCAAAACGCGCGCTGTGTTTGCACTTTTCTCTTTGCTGACAAAACACACACACACTCACACACCCAGACTTCAGTCTTCACGTAATCCCAGAGGGAATGGGTACCTGACCTATTGCACTCTGGGACTGTTCTCATAATAACTGAAGCCATTCTAAAGGGCGCAACAGGGCTTGATGGGAGACTAGCAACAGCTTAACAGACCGCCGGATGTTCGTGAGCTTCACGCGCACAGCCCTGGAAGCCTGGGGCACAAACTATGACGAAGGAGAACTGAGAAGAAAAAGAAGGAAATCACCACGGTGGCCCACCGACGAGAGGGCTGAAAGGCAACTGGGCCAGCAGCCAACTCGTACGGTGGATATTTTCTGCCGAGTCACGGTCCAAATGGGCTGCAAACTAAAGTGCTAGTGCACCGAAAACCCCTGTCGGTCTATCACACACTCACAGCGGCAGCGTCGCGCACTGATTATCCAGTAACGGCATAAATAGAATGCGAAAACCCCCATATTCTTCGTTCGGCGATGAGATGCGAACAGGTTTTTGTTGCCTGCCAACTGGCCCGCTGAGTGGGCTAGTTCGACTGGCTCAGTGAACATCAATCAATACATGTACAGGTTTGCATGTCGCTGTAGCCGGAATATGAACCGCAAGTTCCATTCGATTAAAATAGTAAGTTTGCTGCTGTAATCTAAATCAGAGAGATGCACTTCAATGTACATATATATCCGTCCGTGTGGTGTGGTGTGTGTCTGTGTGTGTGTGTGTCAGTGTGTGTGTCTGCCTGCGCGTCCGCGTGAGTGCGTGCATACACAGGGGTGGGCGGGCGTGTATGTGTGTACTCTGACAGGACAGCTGGCGTATTGTGCTGTGGCACTGGTGTATACTGGAGATTTCTTTTATGTTAAAGTAGTCACAATCATCACTGTGTTGGCACTCGTTTGCTTGAGAAGCATGCCAACTGTGCCGGCGCGAACCTGTGTGTGTGTGTGTGGGGGGGGGGGGGGGGGGGGGGGAGGGGGGGAATGGGGGTGGTGGTGGAGAGGGGAGGTATTGTGACACAAACACGAACATGCAACGACAGTACTAGCAGGCAATGTAACACATTGCGACTCGAGCGCTCTTACACCTCACACACTGAAGAGTCAAAAACACTATACCATGGCCAGAGGTCAAGACTTCTGCAAACATGCTTCACAGATGCCGTTATTGCATTATTAACAATGTAGCTTTTACGAATGAAACCTTTGAAACCATCAAAAATTGAAGCTTCAAGTGATTGCTCCAATGATTGCTGCGACACGAGCAACTGAACAAAAAACAACAACATTATCTTCAGTATCAGCAGCTGTGAGTTTCCAAAACAAAGACACAAAAACAAACAAACAAACAAAACCCGCTTAACTCGAAGTACTTTCTGCAAACGGATAACTCGAAGAAGAAAAAATCCCCAGTATGTTCGACTTAAGCGTATTCGACTGTATTACCAGCAGGCAACTATGAGATTAGGCAGAGTGAACACTGGCCAAGTGAGCCGGGACTGACACAGTGAGAATACGCCCAACGACACCTCCGTCCAGCTGACAATTTGAAAAATGCGCACTATTGCAAAATTTGCTTACTCCCGGCTGCGCAATCCGAATATATCCAAGCTATTACATTGAAACCCACTTCTGCCAATACCCTGCAGACAGATCTGTCAACTGGAAATCATTAGTCCACACCCTCAGTCTGATTAGTCGATCCATCAACGTGTAGCCAACTGTCCTCATTCAGTCCTTTTTCCACGCAAGACCGTGAGTGTGTTCTGTTCGCAGATCATGACCACCGATTGATAGATGCTCCCGTCCTTACTTATACTTCTTCGATGTCGGACCTCACGCGCATTCTGGGTGTGTGTGTGTGTCGGTGGAGGGGGTCACTGTGTAGATGTGGGTGTCACTATGTGGGTGTGGGTGTGTCACTGTGTGTCTGGGGGTCAATGTCAGTGTGTGTGTGGGGGGTGGGGGGTGTTGTGGTCACTGTGTGGGTGTGTCACTGTGTGTCTGGGTGTGTGTGGGTGTGTATGTGGGGGTGGGGGGGTGGGGGTGCGGCGGTCACTATGTGGGTGTGTCACTGTGTGTCTGGGTGTGTGTGTGTCAATGTCACAGTGTGTGTGTGTTGGAAGGGGGTCACTGTGTGTGTGTGTCACTGTGTGTCTGGGTGTGTGTGTCAATGTCACGGCGTGCGTGCATGCGTGTGTGCATGCGCGCGCGTGTGTGTGTGTGTGCGCGTGCTTGCTTGCTTGCGTGTATGTGTGTGTGTCCGTGCATGCGTTGATGCGGATTTTCGATTAACATGAAAACGATCCGTTCTTAATCTTATACAATAATATGTTAACATTGCATCAGTTCTCTTCAGAGCGAGACGGGGGGGGGGGGAGTAAGGGCGAATCGTCAGAAAAGCTGACAGTAATGCCTTGAGGAGGTCAAACGAGATCACGTAACTGGGTCACCTGCTGAGACAGCAGATGAATTCATTTTTGTCCCTAATATGTCAGCCCGATACATGAGGACATTAATTAAGCCCCACATCATCATCATCATCAGAGAAATTTGTGTCAGAAGCGAGAACTGATTTTATTACCCTTGTGGATCCCGAATCATCGGTCAAAAGCAGCTGAGAACTTTTTTTGTGTGTGTGCGTATGTGTGCGTATGTGTGCGTGCGTGTGCGTGTGTGTGTTTGAAACCTCGATACTATTAATTAGACTAGAGACGCTATATCCACCGAGCATTCTGGGGTTTATCCCCGTCGGTATGTATCACCAGCTACCCACGCTTCATGCGTGCGTCACTTGCTTCTAGTTCTAGACTTCCAGCGACAGTCCAATTTTCCAACCCTCTGCTCCCATCCAAATTTCGAAATAGATACGTGCAATAAGTACTTCCCGGCTGCTGCTTAGTTACCCTGATCGGCTGTTACAGTGTTAGACTCCAAAAGCCTTCAACGAGGCACAGCTGGGTTTAATACAAGTGCCAGAGCGTAAAACTAAGGTAATGTAAATGTAATTAATGCTATGGTATATATAATATGTCCGTAAGAAAAATGAACGGAATAATTAAGGTATTAAGAATATTACATCAGGATGTCAGCAAAAAGTTACTATAATAGTCTCTCTCTCTCTCTCTCTCTCTCTCTCTCTCTCTCTCTCTCTCTCTCTCTTTAATTGTTTTCTTCCAATAAATTACAAAAATACCGTATATCAATAGCACAACACATACACTAATGGAACACAACACAGTCATCGGTTAACTGGCACAATAAAGTAATTTGACTACTATATATTTATATAACACTGAACTCACATCATGTAGCCTTGAACAGCGGCTTTTTTACTTTTTTTCTTCTTTTTTCTTTTCTATTTCTGATGGTGTGAATCTTTGCAGATGTACGTGGTGGTAATTTTGCACGTCACTGGAACACTTGCTGACGTAGTGACAAACCGAGACTACGTGACACTGGCAGTCGCGCTAGGCGTGAAAGGAGTCACGTAGACTCGGCCGCAACAACGAGCCGTGGGTCACGGCTACATAGCGGCGACGAGATGATATTCTAGCCCAATAATCTACGTTTATGATCGCAAATGAATATAGATATCCACATAAGAGACTGAAGCCTCGGGCTAATATTAATAAAGCAGGCAGACCTGAGACACTGTAGCCGTGTATTGCTGTCTCTGTACAAGATGCTGACACCGCCACCTTGCTCCACCGACAGATGGCGCTACGCTCTTCAACAGAAAATTATTCGGAACGTGTTTGAGGCCGGACTCGGGGTATCATGCTTGACCGAGTCCTCGGTTCATACTACTGATCAAGGAACAGATTTGACTCGGTACCAGGAACGGACTGGACGGAGTACAGCGCAGGGTAGTCTGGTCTCTGCCCAATGAAAAGGAGTGCTGGGTGCTTAAAATACAGCAACAGTAGCCCCCGGGCCCCCCCCCCCGCCCCCAATGAAAAGGAGTGCTGGGTGCTTAAAATACAGCAACAGCATCCCCCGAGTCCCCTCCCCCCCCCCTCCTCCCCCACCCCCCTCCCGTCCCCGGACTGGCTACTAGAAAGGACTGGCCACTATCTTTGAGCGTAAATGCGTGAGCCGGTTTGGCCTAGCGGTAAGGCGGTAGGCTGGTAAGCGGAAGGACCTCGGTTCGATACCGCTTCGGCTCTCCTTTTCCTTCAAAAAGGCTGTGGTTTGTGGACACTGTTTTGTGACTTTGTCCATCACTTCCTACTGAAACATTAAAATGGCTCTCATCGCTGCCCATCTTAATGCAGAAGTCTTCTGGTGGTGACAGTGTAACGATAGGTGATATAATCTCCCTCTCCCCCCACCTCCATAACCCCTTCCCCCCCTCCCTAATAAACCGTGTGGTTTCTGTGGACGTTAAGCACCATGTTTACTTACCTACTTTGAGTGTAAAAGTTGTTGAGTTCTTGTTTGACTCTGAGTTTCAGTTCCTTGTTGTGCTTCTATTTCTGTAATGTTGGTAGTTGTGCTAGTACTAGTAGTCGAGTACCATTACAGCAGTTATAGATGAAAACTACCTGTTGAAAAACTTGCTGTTCAAAACGTATTGCCCAACAGGTACAAGAGATCAAAATAAGAACATGAAGGATTTTGCTTAAAATGGCCTGTTGGTGATTTTAAATCAGATTTTGAAAATGAACTGAACCTAAGTGATAATAACAGTAACAAAATGAAATGTACAAAATACAGTCAAATACAGGAGCTTTAACTGAAGCATATTAGAAAAAAAACTGTATGATAAAAAAAAAGGCTTCCCAAAGTAGTAAACCTTAAATTCTGAATTTTTTTAAAGATTTTTTTCTTCTAATTTGAATTAGTCCAGTTTTTCAGTGTTCATATCAACAAAGTAGATTTCATTAGTTTCTTTCTGGATTGGCATAAAGCAGGAGTCATCACAGTAGTAATAAGTTCCATTCAGAAATTGTATACATTATATTACATTATCAATACTTTGACACCACTGAAACATTGGGACTGAATCAAAACACTTTAAAGATTCAAAAGACTGTTATTTATTAGGACAAAACATGACATGCAAATTTTCGGGGTAATCCCCTTTATCAAGCTACAAAACAGCATTGTTTTAAACAATAGTTAAACGTTGAAAAATGAAGAAAATCATGACGGAGACTGACAGCTAAGCCACTTATCTGTTTTTGGTTGAGCTATGTTGTTTTTGTGTCCAGAAGAATGGAATGGACATGAAAACAACATAGCTCAACCCAAAACAGATAAGTGGCTTAGCTCTCCATCTCATTTTCCACTGTTTAATTGTTGTTTAATTAAGTGTTGATAAGTGTAGCTTGATAACAGGGATTACCCAAAATATGTGCATGTTGTGTTTTGTCCTAATAAATAGCATTCTTTTGAACACTTTATGTGTTTGGATCTTGTTTTAAAACACTAGCGCAGTCATTCTTGTTTCAGATTTTTATTTGGAACTGATTGTAGATGATTATTGACTCAGTGACTGCATGTAAGTGTGGTGACCATTTTGGGGGATAAATACTCTAGAAAGTAGATGTGCTTGTTACAATGTTAGTTGTTACTGTGCCCCTTCATATTTCTGTGCTGTTAATATTTTTCTGTTCTCTTCATTTGCTTTTGTATCATTATCAAGCTCTGTGAACATTATGTTTGCTTACCAATTAATCCTGCACTGAATGAATGTGTGAGTCACAGCCTAGCAGAAATAAGCACTCAAAAGTGGCATGAGATAGGACATATTGCTGTAAGCCATCTCTGCAGCAGTGATTGCATTAGACATTTTTCAAACTGAGGTGACATCTATAACAGTATAAGGTGGCAAAAGTGGTTCATGGAAGCTGGTAGAGATTACCCCTGTTACCGGTCAGATACACAGCCGTATACTACTATTAGAGCTCTACTAGCTAACTCCCTGTTCCCTTCCCTGTCTAGAGCACACACACACACACACTCACACATATATGCATGCACACACACACATGCACCCCCCCCCCCTCCTCTCTCTGTCTTTCTCAGTTGCTTTTTTTTTTTATGTTAAAAAAAGAGTTTAACAGGTCAAACAAAATAGCAACCAGTACATTACTAATACTACATTATGACCTATTGCCAATTTTGTTTCCAGTATTTATTAATATGCTGCTCTTAACCAGTAAAACACCGGAAATTACCCATTAATGCAATCCGTGTGCAGGGGTACAGCAATACAGCCTGTGGCGTTAGCTCCCATTACATCTGTCAAGTATAAAGGCCAAAACCTACAGCCAGGGGCAGGGACGAGGAAATTAACACTCCAACACCTCTGCACATTATGCCTAATTTTGGGCCACATCCTTAACATTTCAGCAGAGCCAATGGATGTCAGGTTCCTGATGGGAAGCTGTGAAACTGCTTTTCCCCTTGAACGCATACCGTAAAATTCTAGCAGCACATCAGTGACAGTGGTTCCTGCGAAACTGGTTTTCCTCAAGTCAAAGCATACCATAAAATTCTAGCACATCAGTAGTTCTGTGAAACTGGTTTTCCTCAAGGGGTATGGTAAAATTCTAGCACATCAGTAGTTCCTGCGAACCTGATTTTCCTCAAGTCATACCGTAAAGTTCTAGCACATCAGCAGTTCCTGCAAAACTGGTTTTCCCCAAGGGGTGTGGTACAGTGGTAAAGTTCTAGCACATCAGTAGTACCTGTGTCCACAGGCCTACCCCCACAGACAGGCGCAGGGCAGGGCAGGGCATGGTGGAAGGTTTAACAAGTCAATCATGATTAGACACTGATTGTAATTAAGACATAAATTTCATACCCTGAATTCTTCAGTTAGACCCTAGATTCCACCAACAGGAGTAGTACTATACATTATTCTGCATACCCAGTTCTCCATACTTTAAATTTTAAATTTTATCCACTACCAATTTGGCCATACACACTGATCAATACAGGTTGCACTGATCAATCAATTCGTATTGTAAATAAATTTCAAGCTGAACACTGTCCCCAGTGGCAATTTACTCCTGTGGCACAACTGACATCAAGATGATCACCCGCTGTTCATCCACTAGACTTAATGCGGAGTTGTCCGTGGAGAGGTGCTGATGGGGACCCAGATCCCAGGACCTGGGGGGAGGGGGAACTATTCTCAACAGTACACAGTCAC
>JABMCL010003116.1:235000-240000 GCA_018857735.1 Alviniconcha marisindica
TTGGAACCTTTTATGTGTTTGGATCTTCAGAAAACTAGGCCCTCTTGATTGTTTTGATCTCCGTTTTTGTCGCTAATTTACTGACCCAGCTAGCTCTTACCTGAAAAGTCTGAGCGCCAGACGGATTGAGCAATTTAGTATTGATAATTTATCCGTCGAGCATATATCATAACAACAAAACAGCCAACGAATAC
Organism: Alviniconcha marisindica; assembly: GCA_018857735.1. Lineage (NCBI taxonomy): Eukaryota > Metazoa > Mollusca > Gastropoda > Provannidae > Alviniconcha > Alviniconcha marisindica. The sequence goes on from JABMCL010003116.1 coordinate 235,195, forward strand.
AACAACAAAATATAGAGGGTGGGGGTGGGACTAACCATCTGGAACCTCTGAATTGTCTGTAACGTTTGGGTGCCCCACCCAGGGACAGTTCATTACCCTGTAGACATGCGTCAACGTTGACATTTAGCCTATTTTGGACCAGAAATGTTGATGTGATTCAGTTTGTCAGTGTCTATGTAGTATAGAACAAACAACCTGACGCTGCGTTTCATCGCTGAAAGTTGCCAGTGGCCAGCGTCAGCAATATCCATCAAAGATTAGCTAGGCTGTTTAATTGAACTGAAATTATCTGGAAAGGATTTGAGGATGTGTTTCATAAGAGGATGTCCATTCATGGTGAATCATCATCATCATCATCATCATCATCATCATCATCATCATCATCATCATCATCGTGCTCATCACAGCTATAAGAATAAAAATTCCTATAGGAATCAAACAGACTATTTGCCATTTTTTCTCTTTAAACTTAAATTTCTGACACATAGCGAGGTTCTTCTATTCAGATTAACTTCGCAAGGACTCAGTGACTTAATACGCTTCTGTAGAACCATACATATGAATGGTTTACTGACTGAACTCGCCTGAATAAGGTAACAAAATGGAAATACGGTTCATAGCAGAAACGTTTAGGGCACCTCAGGTGAGCAAGGTGAGAAAAAGACCCGTATGTATATATTGCAATGTTAATAAGTGATGTTTTGCATTTGGGCAAGAAAAAGAAAATCGAAAACTGATTGGAGAGATGCATACGAAAGCGTTGTGCTGCAAATCTCGCCACGATCCTAATAATAATGGAGAATTAACTGATTGCTCAGGCGGCAGAGCTCAGGAGCTGTGTGAAAGTCGAGGTGGCCGTCCTGGGCTCCCCGTGGCTGATAGTCCCTATGGTCACTGTGGACGTAAAGCGACGCTGAACTGAACGCATGGAGAGCTCAGGAGCTGTGTGAAAGTCGAGGTGGCCGTCCTGGGCTCCCCGTCCCTAATAGTCCTTATGGTCTCTGTGGACGTAAAGCAACACTGAACTTGAACACACACACTCAGGAGCTGTGTGAAAGTCGAGGTGGCCGTCCCGGGCTCCCCGTCCCTAACAGTTCTTATGGTCTCTGTGGACGTAAAGCAACTGAACTGAACGCACAGAGAGCTCAGGGGCTGTCGAGGTGGCCGTCCTGGGCTCCCCGTCCCTAACAGTTCTTATGGTCTCTGTGGACATAAAGCAACACTGAACTTGAACACACACACTCAGGAGCTGTGTGAAAGTCTAGGTGGCCGTCCTGGGCTCCCCGTCCCTAACAGTTCTTATGGTCTCTGTGGACGTAAAGCAGCATTGAACTTGGTCAGGTGGTGCAGAGGCTCGTTCTGAAGTCACCGGAAGGAGTCAGTGATGACTTGATGCATGACGTGGACACGCATGATTAAACTCGGTAGAAGCGAAGGACGGTGCGGGGAAGCGAACCAGGTGGTCACGCTTCTGTGACACTTGTCTTTGGCGCGCCACTGTCATAGTCGTACATTCTGCTTCGTCTGCAAACACAGATAGCATCACCTTGTATCAAATGGGATTCATATTACACAGACATGTGGGTCCTACACATAGCTTGCATTTTGGTTGTGAGTGATTTTTTGTTTTTTGTTTTTAGCAGAAGCACACTTTTTAGGGGGCGGGTGGGGTCTATTTTTGAACCAGTTTCTTAACAAAGCTTAATTGGGTGAAGAGTTTTGAGGAGGGTGTGGGGGTATTGTTGAACAACGTTCTTGCCAACGCTTGGGTGTATAGTTTTGATGTAGATGTAAATTTTCAGGGGGCGGGTGACATTGTTAAACATCGTTCCTGCCAACTCTTGGGTGTATAGTTTTGAGGGAGTGGGTGGGATTTTGTTGAACAACCGTCTTGCCACAGTTTCTCAGAGGTCACCGAGTGGTTGAGATGACGGAAGTAGGGCTGAAGACTTCGAACTACCCCCCCCCCCCCCCCCCCCCCCCCCCTCCCCCACCCGCACCCCACCCCCCAACACCAACCACCAGGGTTTCTTTTCAAACCTGTTCTCGTAGTCACCAGAGGCATGCAAGTAACTGGTGTAAAGCTGATAAGGACTAGTACTACACACTGGTGTAAAGCTGATAAGGACTAGTACTACAAACTGGTGTAAAGCTGATAAGGACTAGTACTACAAACTGGTGTAAAGCTGACAAGGACTAGTACTACAAACTGGTGTAAAGCTGATAAGGACTAGTACTACAAACTGGTGCAAAGCTGATAAGGACTAGTACTACAAACTGGTGTAAAGCTGATAAGGACTAGTACTACAAACTGGTGCAAAGCTGATAAGGACTAGTACTACAAACTGGTGCAAAGCTGACAAGGACTAGTACTACAAACTGGTGCAAAGCTGATAAGGACTAGTACTACAAACTGGTGTAAAGCTGATAAGGACTAGTACTACAAACTGGTGCAAAGCTGATAAGGACTAGTACTACAAACTGGTGCAAAGCTGATAAGGACTAGTACTACAAACTGGTGTAAAGCTGATAAGGACTAGTACTACACACTGGTGTAAAGCTGATAAAGACTAGTACTACAAACTGGTGTAAAGCTGACAAGGACTAGTACTACAAACTGGTGTAAAGCTGACAAGGACTAGTACTACAATCTTCGAAAGTCTGAATGTATTCCACAACATTAAGGTCTACGGTACGAGTGGCAAGATAACCGCTCAGCCTTTTATAATTAATGATCATTATACAAAGTTCTCTTCTTCTTTTGTTGTTGTTGTCCATTTCATCACGCGAGCCAGAAAATACGTTAAACCCAGAGTATTTTCTTTAATACTTCGGGAATAAAATGTTCAACATATCAGCGAGGAACTTGAATAAAAACTGAGGACCCCAAGTAGGACCTAATCTGGAAAATTATGAATATGTTTGTGTTCGGGCGAATGCACACAATTATTCGGAAAGAAAGTAAACTGCAAGCACATACATCCATGATAGCAATACACATGGCAGCCAAAACTGATGCACAACAAAGGGGTTGACAGGAAGCGAAGCAGGTAGCAGTACAATATATGACAGCGACACCGCTCAAACTCGTCACCAGGGGCCATTCTTAATGAGACAGGTCACAGCGAGATTAGCTTCATAAAGCGTGGAACTTGAAGTCAGTAGAAAAGAAGTTTGTTTCGAAGTTTGGTTTAAACGTTGTGGCTGGCGTACAAAGAAGTATCGTGCTGGGATGATTGCAGATTTAAGATTTTTTTCCAGTAGACCAAAGGAATCACTGACAGTTCTCACTCGCATACGCATGTAAAGTCATGCAAAGATCTGAACCACTTAACAAATGTAAGCAGGAGAAATACAGATTCAGTTAACTATGGCTGCCTACAGAAATTATAAGCGCGCGTAACTGTACGCATTGAAAGCCGAAATGAATAGACTACATAAGCATAGTAATGCTATGCAGTTGTGGCACCTGAAAGCAGTTGTTTTGTTTTCTTACTCTTACTTCCACTATCCACCCCTATCATAAGCCATTTTTTCTTCTTCTTTTTTTCTTCTCCACTCTGTTGTCGCTTTGACTCCCGTACATAGGGATTGTATCGCATTAGCAATGTACGACATACTACTACTACTACTGTCTCAGCAGCTGTTACATTAACAAGTATCTTTCTTCATTCGGTAGTCGGAAAGTAATTTTTACCATTATTATTATTACTATCGTTTTATTATCATCAACATGATCCTTTTAACCTGTCTGGCTGTTCTATCTGATATTTACATTTATCAGTACATAGCCATAACACAACTGGAACTAGCCAGGGCAACAACAACCAACAGATGCCCCCTTCCTCTACTTTAATCACTCCCCAACCCATCACCACCACTACCACCACCTTCTTATTGAAACGTGTTCGCTTCTCTTTCGAGAAGTAAAGCAAAAGCTGTTTAACGGCACTTGAAAGAAATAGGCAATTTTTTCTTGAGGTTTCAAACTCTTATTGCACAACGAAGAAAACAGAGACGAAAAATTAAAGAGTATAAGAACGAATAGTCCGTGAGTGAAATCAAAGATAGTCTTTGGTGAAATCAACAAACACATGTGAGGAAAGAAGGTAGGCGGCGCAATCCAACAAGGACGTCAGTAACAAAACAGAACAAAACGGAAGCAACAGAAAACAAAACGACACTGTATGAAGTAAAAGGTCTTTCATCAAAGGCGGTAGCACTCGTTAAACAGGCTGCTCCCGCCAAGTTCTGTTGGTACTGAAGTGGGGAAAAAGCGTGTACGCACAAAGCCAACAAATTAAACACAAAACGAACAAATCGGGATAAATTATACTTCTGCAGAAATATTCGCTATGCAAAAAATAGCATGCTGCTTGGCAACACATTGACACACACTGGTGTCTGGCAACAAGTGGAAATAGCTCTTGTTTGGTAACATGAAAATAGTTGGTGCTTGGCAACACATGGAAATAGCTGGTGTTTGGGAACACATGGAAATAGCTTATGTTTGGCAACACATGGAAGTACGCGGTGTTTTTGGCAACACATGGAGATACGCTGGTGCTTGGCAAAACATGGAAATAGCTGGTGTTTGGCAACACATGCACGTACGCTGGTGTTTGGCAACACATGGAAATAGCTGGTGCTTGGCAACACATGGAAATAGCTGGTGTTTGGCAACACATGGAAATAGCTGGTGTTTGGCAACACATAAAAATAGCTGGTGTTTGGCTGGTGTTTGGCAACACATAAAAATAGCTGGTGTTTGGCAACGCATGGAAATAAGCAGGTGCTTGGCAAGCC
>JABMCL010003116.1:245000-247500 GCA_018857735.1 Alviniconcha marisindica
CGAACACGACGCCACATAGAAGCACATCATAGTCCTGGCGACAGCGGAATTTCATCCGATTGCCAGAGAAATGTACATCATAGTCCGACAGTAGAATTTCCGTCGAACACAGTAACACTGCCAGAGAAATGTACATCACAGTCCGACAGCAGAATTTCCATCGAACACAATAACACTGCCACAGAAATGTACATCATAGTCCGACAGCAGAATTTCCATCGAACACAATAACACTGCCACACTACCACAGAAATGTACATCATAGTCCGACAGCAGAATTTCCGTCGAACACAATAACACTGCCACGCTACCACAGAAATGTACATCACAGTCCGACAGCAGAATTTCCGTCGAACACAATAACACTGCCACAGAAATGTACATCACAGCCTCGGCGTCGGCGTGGACTGTTGCAGCAACACAATACCACAGAAATGCACATGTACACCACAAGCCGACAACGAAATTTCTGTGCAACCTGCCACTAACGACAAAGGCGATGAAGATGGCAGCAGTGGTGTTGGTGTCGGTGATGGTGGAATTACTGGGTTTGACGTTTGAACTAGCAAGCCCGTCAGTACCCGACGCTGACGACAACCAAGCAGACGATTCTGACTTAATATTCACTGGTAACGGCGACGACGACAACCATGACGCTGGTGGCGGTTACAACGCTGATTCCGGCGACGATGACCTAGAAGAGTACCTGACATAAAGTTGTAGATGACGGGGTTGATGCAGCTGTTGATCATCAGCAGCAGATGAGCGCCCAGGGTAATGGCCGACACCAGGTCAGCATCCAGTGAGACGAGAGAGTTTGGGTTCACTAGTCTGCACACCCACAACATTGCAAAATTAACACAGCGGCTTGAAACCCCACATCATTATGAAACCCCACATCATTGCAAAATTAACACAGCGGTCTGCAAAACCATATCGTTGCAAAATTCACACAGCGGCTTGAAAATCTGCATCATTGCAAAATTAACAAAGCGGTCTGCAAAACCACTTCTTTGCAAAATTAACACAGAAGCTTGAACCCCCACAACATTGCAAAATTAACCCAGCGGTCTGCAAACCACATCGTTGCAAAATTAACACAGTGGCTTGAAACCCCACATCATTGCAAAATTAACACAGCGGTCAACAAAACCACATAGTTGCAAAATTAACACAGCTCCTTGAAACCCCACATCACTGCAAAATAAACACAACGGACTAAAACTCACGTTGCAAAATGAACAAAGCGGCATGAAAATCCGCACAATTGCAAAATGAACACAGCGGCTTGAAAACACATCATTGCAAAATTAACACAGTGGCTTGAAACCCCACACTGCAAAATGAACACAGCAGTTTGCAAACTCCGCCCCATTGCAAAATGAACACAGCGGACTACAAAACCCACATCATTGCAAAATTAACACAGAAATCTGCAAAACCCAAATTATTGCAAAATTAATACATCGGCCAGTATATGCAACATCAACAACAAACAGACAAAAACACGACTGAAGTCAGCAACCATAAAACAACAGTTATTGGGTTAAATGTTCCCCCTTCTTCTTCTTCTTCTTCTTCTAACAGTTTGATTTTCAGATAGAAGAGTAAAAGAAGAGAGAAAGACAAAACAGGCAAGCAACATCAGTGACATAATTATGTCAACAGGTGCAGGGATGGGATGCATAGGCCTACTAGCTTCAATAAAAAAATTTTTTTTTAATTAACGAAGAGATGGCAGATAAGGAATACACTCAGATATCGCTGCCTGAACTAGTAATACTATCTGAGCACGCGAAGATGCAAACAGCCATGCAGAGGTTGATGAAGGACACGGCCTGGTATCGCTTTCTGAATTTGCTAGAATACATGAGTGTACGTACGTATGTACACTGATGAAAACAGGGCATGCGATTAGTGCCGAGGAATAGCATAGGACACATTCATGTTATCACTCTGAGACTTTATTTGTCACACCAGCTTGTCACACGCAAACAACCATGAAGAGACTGGCACAGGACACCGTCGGATGTCACTTTCAGAACTTGTTTTAACACAGCAGCGTACGATGGTACAGGCCACGTAGAAGGTACCGGTGGTTAACGTAGGACACATTCAAGTATCGCTTTTAGAACTTGCTTAACACAAGCTTGTACGGTGATCCAGAAAGCCTTGCTGAGATGGATCAGAAAGGACGCTGTTAGGTTCTTCTTCTGAACACAGGAGTGTACGATGGTGAAGACAGCCCACGTAAGAGAGAGAGAGAGAGAGAGAGAGAGAGAGAGAGAGAGAGAGAGAGAGAGAGAGAGAGAGAGAGAGAGAGAGAGAGAGAGAGAGAGAGAGAGAGAGAGAGAGAGAGAGACAGACAGACAGACAGACAGACAGACAGACAGACAGACAGACAGACAGACAGACACAGAGAGACAGAGACAAAGACAGAGATAGACAGACAGAACTAGGGCTACGCTATTATTTCCACAATAAGAAGGGTAGCAACACA
>JABMCL010003116.1:260000-262500 GCA_018857735.1 Alviniconcha marisindica
GTCTGTCTGTCTGTCTGTCTGTCTCTGTCTCTCTCTCTCTGTCCTGTGTCTGTGTCTGTCTGTCTCTGTGTCTCGGTTTCTCTTTTTGTCTCTGTCTGTCTGTCTGCCTGCCTACCTGCCTGCCTGTCTGTCTCTCTCTCCCTGTTTCTCTCTGTCTCTCTGTCTCTGTCTCTGTCTCCAGACAGACAGGTCCCCTTTAGTTCATCGTAGGCCTTTTGAAAAAAAATGCATATTCTCCGTAATTGGCTAGGGTGTTCATGAGCTTTCTAGTAGCCTAGCTACCTCCTAAACTCACCTCAAATGAACATAAACCATATCCAGTTAACCCCATCACTGCCCCAGACTAAAATTTCCGGGCTTAAATGTGTGCTCACGTACGCCTGCAAACATATTTTCCGGTCCTATAACAAATCCAATTTCAGCACTGTGCATTTATATGCAAATTCCGTTACATACTAATGCGGTGGGGTTGCCGGGTTGGTTCAAGTTACGGATTTCAGTTTTCGCACTTTATTGTTGTCAGGTGGTGGTGCGGCGAGCCTGGCAATGAAAGGGTTAAATGCGCCACATTTGGTAATAATTATAAGCCTCACACATACTTAATTGTAAAGATTTATAACTAGAAAAAAGAAAAAAAGATAAAAAAGATTCAGTTTGATTCAATTACACTGACTGACAACAACCGTGCAGCGAAAGCAGCAACAACAAGAACCTCTCTTCATAAAGAGCTTTCACAAGGCCAGGAAACACTGTCAGAGATATTATCTTCCCTCGCTGTGTGCATAAAACTCTGTCTGGGGATAACGGGCTGACTTAAATCACAGGTGAGACAGCGTACCGCGCGCAAAGATCGTATAGCTGTAGTCTGCAATCTTTGGCGCGCGCATGACCTCGTTCCACGCGTAATGAATTAAGGTTCTCCTACAAGTATGAGAAATGGCTTCCATCTGCTATTGCGATCCAGAAGGCTGTAGAATGGACTTCCACCCGACTCGACTGTGTCAGTATGGGCGCGTTTAAAATCTTTCCCGTTCCTGTGTAATTGAGATGTGAGCCGTGGTTTGGCCTAGAAATAAGGCGTTAGGCTGGTAAGCAGAAGGACCCCGATACGATCCCACTTCGGCTCTCATTTCTCTTCACGAGTTGTCGTTTATGGACACTGTTTTTGTGACTTTGAAGTTGTCCCTCGTGATTAATGGGACATTAAAATGGCTTGCAGCGCCATTGCCACCTATCCTAATGCCGAAATCATTCGCGCGGGTGGTGATAGTGTGGTGTTAGGTCAAAGATTATAGAATATATATATGTATTTATAATCTTTGGTTAGGCATAGTCTTCCTTTCCCCTCACATCTTGAAAACCTCGGTCCCCGCCAGTAGGCCTACCTCTTCGCCGGGAGACAACTCGGCGTTAAACAAGTGTAATCAACCAACTGACAAACAAACGTGACTGATTGAGTCTTGAATATTACCTCCCATCCAATCGAAAAGCGTTATGTCAGGGCAAAACGCAACTCACCCAATTACAAGTGACAGTCTGGCGCCACACAGTTCGGGACCAAACAGTAGCGCCCCTTGTCACCGAGAGTGTTTTGAAACTACCTACCAAACCTTGGCACCATGAAGCGTCTTAATACTGGTAATCCCCAACGTCTTAATACTGGTAATCCCCAACGTCTTAATGCTGGTAATCCCCAACTTCTTAATACTGGTAATCCCCAAACGTCTTAATACTGGTAATCCCCCAACGTCTTAATACTGGTAGTCCCCAACGTCTTAATACTGGTAATCCCCAACGTCTTAATACTGGTAATCCCCAACTTCATCCTCGTTCTCAACGAAACTGGAACTTGTTCTCAATGTCAATCAAATCAGCCAGTTAGTCATTTGGAGCCGGTAGACTCCATGATGATGACTCTGCTCAGTCCTGTCAACTAAACAGCACCAGAATATTTCGCTAAGTTTCCACAGCTGATCTATTTACAGCCATACTGTTTTTATGAACTCTTTTCCGCCGATCTCAAATTAAAGTGCGCCCTAAGCGAGGAAGTGTCACGGCTCATATCAACAGGAAATGGACTTCTTTTTTTTAGGGAGGAGAGGGGTGGGTGAGGGGCGAAAGGGGGGGGGGGGGGGGGAGGGGGGAGGAGAGAAGAAGACAGAAAAAAGAAACAAAACACTCCCAGCAGTTTTGCACTCGATTTATGGTCTACCTTGTTAAAAGCCGAAGTTTGACAGTCGCGAAAACACGATCGTGTGAGGGCTGCCACTTTGATCAATTGTTTGACGCCATGAACGCATCGAGAAGTTCAAAACCAATTTGAAACAAATTAAGAAACAAAACCCTCACTTGCATAACTGTTGAAAGCACAACCACACGAAACCTGAAACGGAAATCTTAAGAAAAGAACGTGGCGAGCGATTAGAACACATAATTATGCCTGTATATAAGCATAAAGGGTGAGAGAGGAGGGTTTGGTCTTTAATATACAGAGAGAGTT
>JABMCL010003116.1:265000-275000 GCA_018857735.1 Alviniconcha marisindica
TTTGACGGCACCATTATTATCACTAACAATCAGACGAACGAAATAGAAAGAAAGGTGGAGAGAGAGAGAGGGGAGGGGAATAGAGGGAAATAGAGAGGGGGGATGGAAAGAAGAAGGAAATGGGACCGGGAAGGGACAACGAAAATGACGAGCGTGTGTGTGTGTGTGGTGGGGGGGGGGGGGGGGGGAAATCGAGGAGTAGGGCGGGAGAGAGGGTGGGGTGGGGGGACCAGAGGGAGAAAGGGTGAACGGATTGGAGAGAAGAAGGAAATGGGACCGGGAGGGAAGGGACAACAAAAATGAGGAAGGGGGGGGGGAGTAATCGAGAAGTATTGGGGGGGGGGGGGGGAGACAAGGAGACTAGAGGGAGAAAGAGAGAGGGGGAGGAGAGAAAAGAAATGGGACCGGAAAGGGACAACAAAAATGAGGAGTAGGGGAGGGGGGTAATTGAGGAGTAGGGGGCGGGGGTGAGCTGGGGGGAGGGTGGGGGGACTAGAGGGAGAAAGAGAGAGGGAATTGGAGAGAAGAAGGACATGGGACCGGGAGGGGACAACAAAAATGGGGAGGCGGGGGGGGGGGGAGGGGGGTAATCGAGGAGGGGGGGGGAGGAAGAGAGAGAGGGGGGGGACCAGAGAGAGAAAGGGAGTGGGGACTGGAGGGAAGAAGTAAATGGGACCGGGAAGGGACAACAAAAATGAGGATTGGAGGGGGGGGGGGGGGGGGGGGGGGGAGGAGGGGGGGGGGACAGGAGGGGGCAGAGGGGCGCAATCGAGGAGTGGTCACACAATCTTGAGTTTTAATTGATGCGCCAGAGACGGAACCCTGGGGTCGTCCCATCTCTCCAGTCCCTACAGGCTCCATTAAACTTGATCAACAAGTGCAAAGTGGGGTCTAGTCTTCCGCTCACCGAGCCCATAAACACATCGATAATGAGCGTGATGGTTGTCCAAGACGAGACAAAGGCCTGTGCGCAAGCGCGCATTAGCCGACACAAGTGGCGCTCCACACAGCCTCCCTCCTTCCGGCTGTCAAACGGCGCCAACCTAGGGCCGCTTCACCGCCAGATGGCGTCATCTTCGGCAACAGAGAGACGTTGCAGGTGATAAGGGAGGCATGTCTATGGAAACGACTGCGGCGCAGCCCGCAGTTTATGGAGCGGCACAATGGGAGATGTTTTTGCAATCCTTTACCTTCCCGCTCCCCACCCAACCGCCAGCCCGGCGCACCCAACCCGTTACTCTTCCAGAAGAAGAAAAATAACAGCAATAAACGGCACGCGCGGAAGATCAAACGACACCAATCAAGTGAAACAAGATCTGAAAATGCCGGTTCTCATAGAGGATGGTGATGCTCGTTCAGTGTTGCTTTACGTCCACAGAACCCGTACGGGACCATTAGGGACAGGGGTCCCAGGACGTTCACCTTTTCTTTCACACAGCACCCGAGCTATGGATGGTGATGATGACGTCTGCTTATAGCCTGATTATACGGCATGTGCTCATCAACAGAGTTCAGGAGCTGTGTGAAAGACGAGGTGGCCGTCTTGGGCTCCCCGTCCTAATGAGCCTCATGGTTTTTGTGGACGTCAAGCAACATTGAACCATGCTTAGGCATTGGTCACAGTTTTTCCCAAATTTTTCAGCCGACATCCGAGGACATTAAGCTCTACATCATCACCATGTGTTAATCAGTACTCAGCAGCAGGCCTGCACGGCAAAGGAATCGGAAAAGAACGGCAGGGACGAGGGGATCGTATACACGGTTGACTGAACTGCCCATGGGATTGTTAGTATGCACTTACACTACGCATAGAGTATGCTAACAATCCCGTGAGCAGTTCAGAGTTGAGATTGACTGAACTGCCTATGGGATTGTTAGTATACACTATGCACAGCGTATGCTAACAATCCCGTGAGCAGTTCAGAGTTGAGATTGACTGAACTGCCCATGGGATTGATAGTATACACTATGCACAACGTATGCTAACAATCTCATGGGCAGTTCAGAGTTGAGATTGACTGAACTGCCCATGGGATTGTTAGTATACACTTACTCTATGCATAGCGTATGCTAACAATCCCGTGAACAGTTCAGAGTTGAGATTGACTAAACTGCCCATGGGATTGATAGTATACACTATGCACAGCGTATGCTAACAATCTCAGGGGCAGTTCAGAGTTGAGATTGACTGAACTGCCCATGGGATTGTTAGTATACATTTACACTATGCATAGCGTATGCTAACAATCCGATGGGCAGTTCAGAGTTGAGATTGACTAAACTGCCCATGGGATTGTTAGTATACACTATGCACAGCGTATGCTAACAATCTCATGAGCAGTTCACAGTTGAGATTGACTGAACTGCCCATGGGATTGTTAGTATACACTATGCACAGCGTATGCTAACAATCTCATGGGCAGTTCAGAGTTGAGATTGTCTGAATTGCCCATGGGATTGTTAGCATACATTATACATAGTATATGCTAACAATCCCATGAGCAGTTCAGTCAATCTGCTTGAAACGGGGGGAGGCGGGCGGATTTGATTTGTGTGTGTGTGTGTGTGTGTGTGCGTGCGTGCGTGCGTGCGTGCGTGCGTGCGTGCGTGCGTGCGTGTGTGTGTGTGTGTTTAGTTTGGGGGTCGGTGCTTTCTTGGCGGCTATTCTTGCTGGTGTTTTTTCTGAGTAGATTGTATTTACTTGATATTTAGCTCCATGATTACATAATAAGATTGTCACTCAGTATGTGACTGCAACATAACAAGCGATCTTCTTGCCATGCGATCGCCAGCTGACCCGTCTGAAGAATCGTGTTTGCCCTCTCTGCAACATTCAATAATTATACGTGTTCGTCCTTGACAGTAATAACAAGCTATGGCCTGTCCTTTCTTATCACCCCATGGTGATCCGGCGGTCGCCTTTATTCGTCTTCGCTTTGGACACACTTCTGAGTACAGTTTTTTTTTAAATGGACACACTTCTGAGTACAGTTACAAAAACAAAAATGGACACACTTCTGAGTACAGTTTTTTTTTAAATGACACACTTCTGAGTACAGTTTTTAAAAATGACACACTTCTGAGTACATTTTTAAAAACAACAACAAAATGGACACACTTTTGAGTACAGTTTAAACAAAAAGCAAAAAACTTTGTATCATGAAAGTCTTCCACGGCAGTCAACCAGCATTAATAGTTCGGTTATTTCTCTCTCCCTTCCAAAAGATTTTGTGCATGTGATTTTTTTCTTTTCTTTTTCTTTTCTTTCGCCTTTTCTGTTGAAGAGAAGTTATAACTGATACACAAGTCGTCGTGCTTCTCGCGATAATGGGAATAAAGAGTTGGAATTGAAGAATATCAGATGACATATTAACCAGCGAATGGGAAGCACTGGCTTTGCCCAAAGTAAGTCAAGCGAAGCCCGGGGGAAGAGTTCGGGTTAGCACATGGTTGAGCAAAAAAAGGATCAACAGGAAGAAGATTCTAAAATATAGCACTGCCTCAAGCAGATCCATTAGGAGAAAGAAAAACGGAGACAGTTTTCATCGCGGTTTTCAAAATGTTGTGTGAGATGTTGGAATAGATAACCCCGTGCTTCTGGTATGATTAATTTTGTCTTGTTTTTCCAATTGTGTTTTGAAATATTGCCGTTTCAGCTTTTTCTTATATTTTTGTCCCCGTTATTGCCTTTAGGGCAGCTAAAGCTCAGTTCTTCCAGGAGTAGACCAAAAGAGAACTCGATGATTTTTGTCGCTGTTCATGAGGTTTGCCTCAGCAAATCCTGGAACCATCTCTCTTCTCTCTGCCTGTGTATGTCTGCACCCCCCCCCCCCCCCTCTCTCTCCCCCTCTCTCTCTCTCTCTCTCTCTCTCTCTCCCTCCCTCCCTCCCTCTCTGTGTGCATTGTCACAGAATCGACAGACATCATTAGTTTCAACCTATGCAAGACGTGAGTGTCCGACAGACCGTACAAGTGCGTGAAGCACCCATTAGCACCTTCTCGGGACCATCCGTCTTTCAGCGTGTCCATCGTCAGCCTGTCGCCACCATCAGTGGGCCGTCTAATTCAGTCACTGGTTCTCCAGGGAATGTCTGCCGCACCTTATTCCATGCTGCGTCTCTGCATTACATGCCAGCAGAGCTAACACATTAACCGGTCACAATATCTTGCCTGCGGCTACGGCCTTTGTCTTGGCATGCACAAACGCACGTCATCACTGAAATAAATGACTTGATACGTCACCGAGAAGGATTGCTCGGTTTGGCTCGGAGGGTTTGGACACATTCATGCCGTTAGGGTTAGGATCAGGGTATGGGCACATCAGACCTTTAGGGTTAGGGTTTGAACACATCGGGCGGTTAGGGTTAGGGTTTGGACACATCGGGCGGTTATGGTTAGGGTTAGGGTTTGGACACATCAGACCGTTAGGGTTAAGGTTTGAACACATCGGGCCGTTAGGGTTAGGGTTAAGGTTTTGAACACATCGGACCGTTAGGGTTTGGACACAAGTCGTTAGGGTTAGGGTTTGAACACATCGGGACTTTAGGGTTAGGATTAGGGTTTGGACACATCAAGCCGTGGACACGTCGACATACTCCCCCAAGCGGCTTCTATTGCTGGGCCAGCCATCAGACGCATTAACGCCGGAGCTTGTGTCCAAGGGGGTGGGGGATGGGGGTGCGTGGGAGGTTCGCTGACGGGTCACCAGGCTCGCTGCTGCTGACGTGGACACCCATTACTGGGCATTGCCGGGACAGTCTTAAGTCACTGTTACCGTTACTGGGATTCCAGAGTCCAGGCGAGATCAAGAGGAGGGAGGTGAGCAGGACTGTCACGAAGAAGTTAGAGTTTCATTTGCGGATCCAGGCGAGATCAAGAAGAGGAAGGTGGTGCTGGACACTGAAGAGAGCCCAGGAGAGATCAAGTGCAGGGAGGTGGAACTGGACTCAGAAAGTTCGACTTCTTTTGCTTCAGTTGTTACTCAGCAGCAGTGCTACGGACATTGTCCTTGTGATTCTGCTCCGCGCAACAGTTGAAACAGCAAATGCGTAGTACATTAGTTACTACGCAATGGCGAGGGGACACTGCCTTAACAATTTTGTTGTTCTGGCGGCTGTCCACGGCCTCCTCGGTCTTCCGGGTTGGAGCGCGCGGTCGAGCTTTCACTCTCTCTCTCTCTCCACCCCCCCCCCCCCCCCCCCCCCCCCCCACCTCCCCCGTCTCCGTCACTGATAAGCCACCTCGCTTTTGTGGCCGTAAAACAAAATATTTACTTCCTTACTTACTGGGGTGGATGTCAGTGTCTTTGTATTAACTGTGTCAGCAAGGTTGCAAATGCCTCCCTGGTGAGTACGATGGTGAGTATTGCTAGGTGGCCATGCTTTATAGCACTGCGCCGCTGTGGGGTACTAGGGACGCAGAAATTAGGGTCTCCTGTGTTCACATAACATAGCACACACGACATAACATAGCACAGATAACATAACATAACACAACACAGCATGACATACCACAGCATAACACAAAACAACATAACATACCACTGCGTAACACAATATAACATATCACAGCATAACACAACATAGCATACCACAGCATAACACAACACAACATAACCTACCACAGCATAACACAACACAACATAGCACAGCATAAAATACACATCACAACATAACACACCACGGTATAACACAACACAACATAACATACCACGGCATAACACAACATATCACAGCATAACACAACATAACATACCACAGCATAACACAACACAACGTAACCTACCACAGCATAGCACAACACAACATAGCACAGCAAAAAATACACAGCACAACATAACACACCACGGCATAACACAACACAACATAACACAGCACAGCATAACTAGCTAGCACAATTCAACACAACAAAGCACAGCATAACATAACACAACACAACATAACATAGCACGGCACAACATAGCACCACTTAACATACCACCGCATAACATAATACAATATGACATAACATAACACAACATGACGTAACATAACACAACATATTCTATTCATCCCACTGGACATTTCACCGGATCTCTTGACCCTCATACCTTAAAACACTGACGGCAACATTCCGTTGAGAATCCTGAGGTTTCAAACGGTCTTTTTTGATGTTGTTGTTCTTGTTGTTGCTGTTATGGCGAACTAGCAACTGACTGATCGGCATACTCACAGCATAAAAACAGCCACGTCCGTAATCGCTGCTGTATCAGTTGGCGTAATGGATTTACACGGACTGTCGAGTAACAATCGCTTTAAAAGTCGGGTTCCGGCCAGAATTGCAAGGGCGACATTTTGAATCGACCATGTTCTCGGCCAAGCCTCCAGCTAACTATAAATAACGAGAGAGACATGCGGACTGTCCCATTATTTTCACGGCGAAACACAGCGAAATGCAGCAACAATTTCTTTTACGAGATTTGCGGGTTTCAAATTCAGCCCTCTTCCCCATCCAATCGCGAGCGTGAGAGATTGGGTTTCATTATAAAGCCACATTTCCCAGCCGGTCCCGATTCAGAACCGCCCGTGATCTCGGTCGTTTCTTACCAGCGACAGACAAGAACAGGAAGGTTAATCCAATCAAACTCTTTCGACTGAGCACGGTTACCGCCCTTCGTTTGAGTACGTAGCCCACTCCCCCCACATTCCCCCCTCCACGCCCCCCACTCCCTCCCTCCTCTCCTCACCCCCGACCTCCTGTTTTCTAACGTAGTTTAAGATCCAAACACGTAAAAAGGTTAATAGGCACGCTCAATTAACATAACACAAAAAGTGCGAATTTTCGGGGTAAGCCCTTTTTCAAGCGACAAAGCAACAGTTCAACGGCGAAAAATGAAAACGTGCTTTTCCGGTTTCAGCTGTGGAATGTTTGGAAGAATGCTGACATCTTGTTTTAGAATGCTAGCAATCAACTCTTCTTCTTTTTTCTTCTTCTTTTTAAAAAGTTAAGGTTACAATGTATCACCTTGTTTCACCCTTGAAGTTTTTAATAATTCTGAGATTGATGTGGTGCATTCGTGAAATGTGTGTGCGTTCAGAGTTCAGGAGCTGTGTGAAAGTCGAGGTGGCGTCCTGGGCTTTTCGTCCTAATGAGCCTTACGGTTTCTGTGGACGTAAAGCAACATTGAACCATGCTTAGGTATTGGTCACAGTTTGTCCCCAATATGCGAGGACATGAAGTTCTACATCATCGTCATGTGTGTGCGTTGAGCTGACCAGGTAGGCCTATAACGCTGTTGAATGCAATTTTGTTACCTTGTGTTCTGCATTTTTGGCTCCGGCTGCTCGCTTACACGGAAGCTTTTTCGTGCTTGTGGGGGCCGCTCGATGAAAAACATCGTACACAACTCATTTATCGATTGATAAATGATTAACAGCTTGCTATGGAATTGTTTCTCTAACGTATCATTCACTGTCCAATGACGATTGCTTTAAACTAAGTATATGTAGCAAAAATGAACAAGGAACTTTTTTTTATACTCACGGAAAAAAAAGACGGACACGGACCATATAACAGTGTAACAGTTTCGACAAAAACAAGTGTCTTTGTCAGGAACAGGTACTAACAAAGAAGACAGAGAGGCAAGAAAAGAGAAAAATAAAGAATCGCAGACGAAAAAGAAAGAAAAAGAACTCTAGAGCTCACTGTATTTCTATCTTTTGTATAATATTAATAATGAATGAAACTGTGTGTATATATTTATTTACTTTTGTATTTACTTGTTTTATTAAGTATTTGTCAAAGGTACACAACGGGATTTAATTTTTAGGGATTAATACAGTATAGTTATATAGTAACTCCATACAAATGAAAACTATACATAACGTATTTTTCAGGTCTTTGTTCTAGAACAGGTGAGGAGTTCTTGGATTTAACCTCCCGGGAGCCGGCGAGGGTCACCTGAGGATACAGGTGAGGAGGCTTATAGCCTGTCGGTTCAGCGTGGCCTTTGGCAAACAGTGTTGGAGATGCAAGCACAGATAGCCGGCTGTCCGTGCAGTGATGGATACTGGAAGGCTCTGCCCATGAACAGTTATGTTTGCCATCCGGGGTTAGACTATGGACAGCAGGTCAGTCAAACACCGGCAAACTGGATTGGAGAGTCTTGGGTAGAGCGGCTCAGAGACCGCCAGCAGTGCGACATATCCTTGCACCCTTGCCTTTGTCACGTCGTGTTGCTGAGTTGAGACTGCAGTTCCAGTCCTCCTGGGATGCTTTGCTCCACTTAGGCTGCTTTTCGTATATATCCTTACACCCATGCCTCTGTCACGTCTTATTGCATTGTTGAGACTGCGGTTCGAGTCCTTTCGTATATCCTTACACCCTTGCCTCTGTCACGTCGTCATAACGTAAAGTTGAGACTGCAGTTCCAGTCCTTTTGGGATGTTGTGCTCGACTGAGGCGACTTTTCGTATGTATATCCTTCAAGTGCCTCTGTCACGTCGTACTGCATTGTTGAGACTGCAGTTCCAGTCTTTCGTATATCCTTACACCCGTGCATTGTCACGTCGTAATAATGTAAAGTTGGGACTACAGTTCCAGTCCTCCTGGGATGTTGTGCTCTACTGAGGCGACTTTTCGTATGTATATATATCTATCCTTGCAACCTTGCCGCTGTCACGTCGTATTGCATAGTTGAGACTGCAGTTTCAGTTCTCGGGGGATGTGCTCCGCTGAGGCGACTTTTCGGGGCACACGGAGACTGCTTGGGGCATGACTGCAGAGGCTGTAGGCCAGTGAAGAGCGATGGTGGGACTAATGCTTAAAGGCATCAGTGTGATCGTTGCTGTGCATTCTCTGAATATCCCGCGCCTCTCCTTCTTCCTGGTTATTTTTAAAGCTCAACTCATTTTTTGTTTCTCCATTTTTTTTTTTAAGCACCTCTTCCTCACCGCCTATCCAACTGCCTGACAACTGCCGTCCACAAAGCTGTCTGTACGCCTTGAGCAACGTTCGTTGTAATAACTTGATGTTGTAGACACTGAATGGGGGATGCTCAGTCAGCTGAATTTCTCTGTCTCTCTGTCTCTCTGTCTCTCTCTCTCTCTCTCTCTCTCTCTCTCTCTCTCTCTCTCTCTCTCTCTCTCTCTCTCTCTCTCTCTCCTCTCTCTCTCTCTCTCTCTCTCTCTCTCTCTCTCTCTCTCTCTCTCTCTCTCTCTCTCTCTCTCTCTCTCTCTTAATCTCTTCAGCTTTGTCCACTTCACCTTAATCTTAGTCTTAATGACACTCATATTGAGCAAGTTCATCAACACCGGCACCTTGGCGTTATTATTGATGATGAATATAGCTGGCGACCACACATTACTGGCACATGTAAAACAGTTTCAAAAAGTCTGTATCTGTTGTCACAGCTCAGACACTTTGTGGACACTCCTAAGCACAAGCTATTCTACCATGCTCATATTTCTCCTCACCTAACCTACTGTCTTGGACGGTTGTAGTAATATCTTATTTAGCAAACTTAATTCTCTTCACAGACGAGCTGCAAAATTGATGATATCTGATTCTTCTTTAACAACCGATACAAAGCTACGGTACTTTGGACTACTTCCACTCAAAGAAAAGCTTATGTTCAATAAGGTAGTGTTAGTATTCAAAGCATACAAAAATCTTGCGCCTCCGTATCTCAAACAGCTTTTTATCTGTTCCAACACTCGCGCCACATCTCGATTCTTAACTCTGCCCAAACCTAGAATAGACCTTTTTAAAACCAGCTTCTCATTTTCAGGGGCATCCCTATGGAATATTATCCCAACTCAAATAAAATCATGCAATTCACTTACCAGCTTCAAAACACAGCTCAACAAATGGTTCAGAAGCATTTTGTTGTAAATAACCACACACACACAAATCAGTTTCTTGGTTTCTAATGTATATATATATATATATATATATATATATATATATATATATATATATATATATTATATAATATATATATATATATATATATATATATATA
>JABMCL010003116.1:280000-282500 GCA_018857735.1 Alviniconcha marisindica
CAAAGAAATAAAGTCATCTACATGATCCGAGACTCCAAAAAAAAGACACGTGGCGACATTTTGGCAAACACCAAGAATTCAAAGGACACGTGGCGAGCCATTAATCTACTCACTAATAAACACGCACCAGTGAATACTAGCACTACTAGTGGAATTTCCCCAGATGACTTAAACAACCATTTTTGCAGTGTTGCCAGTAAAAGTGATTAAAACAGATAATTCCCCCATCAACAAACTAACAGTGCTGGAACAGTATTGCACAGAAAAGATTAGCCATGAAGCCAATGCGCTCCCTTTTATGACAGTCAGGGAAGTGTATAAATCTTTATGTCATTTAAAGCAATCAAACACAAAAGGCACTGATGGTTTAGACGGGAAAATACTGCGTCTCTCGGCACCTTTTATTGCTGAAATTCTAACCTATATATATAACCTTTGTATTGACAAGAACACCTTCCCCCAGGTATTTAAGGAAGCAAAAGTTATCCCCTCTTCAAATCTGGTGACAAATCGATCCTTCAAACTTTAGACCCATTTTTATACTACCTATCTTGTCAAAACCGTTAGAAAACAACAACATATCAATGAACATGTTATGAAGCATTTTGTTGTTAATGACTTGTTTTATCAAAAGCAATCAGGATTCAGACCAAACCACTCCTGCCACACAGCCTTAACAGAACTGATCAACACCTGGCTATCCGAAATCAACATAAACAAATTGTGTGGTGCCTTGTTCATTGACTTTGATAAAGCCTTTGACGTAATCGATCATGACCTACTTCTAAGAAAACTAACCCTCTACGGCCTATCAGCGAGCACCCTTAGTTTGATTAGCTCCTTCCTCAACAGCCGCCTCCAAAGGTTTCCTTCAAAGACAATCAGTCGGATTTTAAGACAGTTTTATTTGGAGTTCCTCGAGGATCTGTCCTAGGACACTCTCCTGTTCTCCATCTATATAAACGACCTACCTTTACATATCCCTTCTGCACAATGTGACATGTTAGCAGATGACACGACAATTCACACCTCTGGACAGGATGTACCTGCAGTAACATCTGTTCTCCAGTCATGTCTCTCTGATGTTGGTGAATGGACACATCTTAATCATATGTCTCTTAACCCGTCAAAAACAAAGTACATGATACTAACGACGCGTCAGAAGCGACAACTACTTCACTCACCATCTGCGCACCTTTCCGTTGATAACCAACAAATAACTGAGGTCAGTGATCACAAAGTATTAGGTGTTACAATAGACAATAATCTGACCTGGGGCCCCCACATTCGTGACCTGTGCAAAACTACGGCAAAAAAGTCTACCAGTCAGCAAAAATAAAGCATTTTCTTAACTTTCATGCCCGAAAAACGTATGCCAGAAAAACGTTTTCCCAAGCACACATTCAGTCAGGTATAGATTATGCTTCAACTCTTTGGGACTCAGCAAGTGATTCTTTGCAAAAACCCTTGAAGTCACTACACAGGCGAGCAATCAAAATTGTTCTTCTAAAACGAACTAGCCTTACCAATAAAGACTACAAAGCGGCTCAAATTCTTCCGCCATCTTCTAGGTTAATAAGTAACAAAGCGCGTTTTGTGCACAAAATTGTATCGGGTAGGGCACCGATTTATCTGTCAACAAAATTATTGATTAATCAAAGTTCGAGAAATTCATCAAGGAAGCTAAATGTGCCAATACCAAGGATATATTTATTCAAGTCCAGCCAGGTTTATTCTGGTTCTTCTCTCTGGAACTCATTGCCCAGCGAAATGAGGCTTCCAGTCAGTCCTTCAGTGTTTAAAAAGCGTCTTAAGCTTCATATGTTATCTCTCTTAGGTGTTACGTGAAACCATAATCATATATATATATCTCTCCATGTGCTGCTCCAACCTGTGTTGTGCTGCTTCAGGCAGCCCATACATTTTGTGTCAGTGTCTGTGCTCTATGTGCATGTAGTTTTCGATGACAAACATGTTCTTAATCTTATGTGCGTGCGCGCCTAGATCAAGCTAATTTTTATATGTATATATATATATATTTTTTTTTTTTAATGATCATTATCGACTTGTTTCCGTTTACTGATGTCCATTTCAAACATGGTTGTATTAATGTACATGTACTCAACATACTGTAGCTTGTATCTTAGTTAATAGTAGATTCCCTCATGGGGCGAGGGCTGGATGTAAAAGGACCTCGAGTCTTCTCCACTACCTCGTAAAACAAGTTTATCATTCATCATTCATCTCTCTCTCTCTCTCTCTCTCTCTCTCTCTCTCTCTCTCTCTCTCTCTCTCTCTCTCTCTCTCTCTCTCTCTCTCTCTCTCATATTAACAACATTTGCAGAACCGTTTCTAGAAATATTTTTCTTCTTTCGAAACTGAGCAAATTGTCAGCCAAAAATCCAGATTAGCCTTCTTCTTTGCGCCCACATTATGTCACATATGAACTATGTTTCAAATGC
Source organism: Alviniconcha marisindica (assembly GCA_018857735.1). Taxonomy (NCBI): domain Eukaryota; kingdom Metazoa; phylum Mollusca; class Gastropoda; family Provannidae; genus Alviniconcha; species Alviniconcha marisindica. The sequence continues at coordinate 282,463 of JABMCL010003116.1, forward strand.
ATGGGATGGATGTGCCTGTGGTGCACATGAAGCAGCTA
>JABMCL010003116.1:287500-312500 GCA_018857735.1 Alviniconcha marisindica
GCGCAACACGAGCAAAGTAATTATGGCGAGGAGGCTAATGAGGACGTCAGGGGGCGATGTGAGGGAGGGGTGTTTGGGGCAAGTCCCATGAAAAAGTCTTATGACGATCCACACTCCGAGCATCGATTTCCGGCACCTTCTTCCAAACTCTTCCAGAATTGGTTACGCCACTGACGGGGCATTCTTTATCTCCGCTCAGCTGTCCGGAAGGTTTGGGTACTAATAAAAAGCCCGCGGAAGCAATTGGGTGAGCCTTTTTTGGCCTAGCGGTAAGGCGTTAAGCCCCTTTTTAACGGGGCAATGTTTGTTCGCCGAAATTTTGGGACAGTTCGACCTTGTTTCGTTTTAATTGAACTTTTGTTCGCCAAACATGGTTCGACAGTTCGACGAATTTTACTTCGTTTAAACTGGCTTGAAGAGATAAGCTTCGGCTCAAACTTGCGGCAGACGCCAACAGCATGACCCCAAAATGGGCTAAAGTCAAGTCAAGTAAATTTTTAAATCATCCCTCACAGGGTAATTCAACTAACTACTATCTCATTCTGGGTCCCGAGCAAAAAGGGTGCGCCTCCCACAATCAACAAATAAAAAAAAAACCCTCCGAAGGAGGGGAAGAACCTAACGGGACACCGTCATCCTTTTTATTTTTTTTTCTTCCTCATCCACGGAGAGCTCTGCTTCAGCCAATCAGAGGAATGTTCGTCGAATGGGCAAAAATTTTCCCCAAAAATGTTGAGCGAAGCTTTTTTGGGCCCCGAATATAGCTTGCGATTGCGAATACTCCCAACTAGGTTCGCAAGCAAAAATTCCCCAAAGAACCAACCAAGTTCGCCGAATACTCCCAACTAGGGTTTGGAACAAACATTCGCCCATTTAAAAACGGCTTTAAACTGGTGCAGAGGGACCTCGGTTCAATTGGGTTCGGCCCCCTTTTTTTTCAAAAGGGGTCTGGGACACCGTTTTGACTTTGGCCTCACTATGAAAAAATTAAAATGCCCACCTGCCCATCCTAATGAGAAACCCTTTCCCGGGGGTGACAGTGTAGCGATAGGTTTTTAATCCCCCCCCCCCCCCCCCCCCCCCCCCCCCCCCCCCCCCCCCGCCCCCCCCCCCCCCCCCCCCACATCTCCAAAAACTTCCCCTTCTTCGGCCCCTAATAAGCCTTAGGGTTTTCTGTGGACGTTAAAGGGCTTGTAAAGGCATTTTTTTTTGTTTGAAACCCGGAACTTTAAAAAATCGCCCCAAAAAAATTTAAAAAAATCTAGTCCCTTTAACTTTGCCCTTTAAATCAAAAATAAAGAAAATGCAGAAAGTAATTTATTTTTACGAAGGAAGAAATAAAAAGGGCCCCGATCAGGCCGAATTTCGTTTGCTTGTTTTAATCTCGAAATACGCGCGAGATCCGTGACGTAGGTCTCAAACGTCACAAACAGCCCCACTGGGGCGAATGGCGAATGAGGGCTTTTTCCCCAACCCAATCGGTCCACAACGAAAATGCCACCCCGAATGTCCCGGCCTTTGGGATGCGCAGAGCTGCAGCCCAAAGGGTCTTGTTTTCCTTTCACACCTTCCCGAAAGATAGCGTCGAAGGAAGCTTCATCCGGAGATTCAAAATGGAAATTGTTCCAAGCGGTTACCCTGTGGACACCCACACAGAATAAATTTTTTTTTACAAAAGGGGTTTCCGCCCAGGCATCCCCGGCTTTCGCTAGGTTGATCCTTGGTAGAAAAAAGGGAACGGTCTTTTTGGATGAAACCTCCGTCCTTGCCAATTCAACAAGGAATATATCCCGACCGACCAAAGGATTTAAAAAATCCCTTTTTGGACCCCCTTTGGGGAAACCAGGAAAAGTTAAAAAAAAAAAAAGGGGAAAAACCTTTCACAAAAAAACCCTCCAGAAAAAAAGAAGGAAATAAAACAAAAGAGGCAAATAAAACCCACAAATCCTCAGCAAGAATGAATTCGAAAGAATGCAGAAAAAAGAAGGGAGGGGAAAAAAAAACAAACAAAAAACAAATGGGCAGGTAAACACGGAGAAAAGAAAAGAAAAACAGGAGGTAAAAACTATTGAACTACTAAAAAAAATTTCCCCTTTGCCTTGCCCTAAGAAACAATTGAAAAAAAAAAGGCGCAAAAAAAAAAACCCAAGGGAAAAACAACCGAGAGAAAAGAAAAAAGCCGAAAGGTAAACAAAAAAACTCGGCTGGCCTGTGCACCAAGGAATAGTACGGGGCCTTAAAAAAAAAGCGGCATTTCTACGGGGCCGGGGCCGAAGCCACGGCCCCCTTTTCGGCGACATCGAAAGTTTGCCCAAATATGCTTTTTAGCATCGGAGAACTTTAAGAAAGAAAAAAAAGGGCAAAGACAGTAATTAGCAGAATGCCTACAGCAGAAAAGGACGTTTTTAAGTAAGAAACAAATGCCTGGCAAAAAAAAAAAAGAAAGAACAGCCCAAAAATGAAAGGAAAAAGAAAAAAAAGGGAAAACCAAAATGTTGATGGCAAACAAAAAAAGGGCTCCCTAATCAGGCAAGCAAAAAGCTGACACCAAAAAGAAACAAAAAAAAAAACAGCTGAAACCACCTAAAAAACCCCAAAGGGTTTCCCTCCCCTGCAAAAAAAAGGGGGAAAAAAAAAACCCCCAAAAATACAAAGTCAATGGGAATACTGTCTGAAACCCAAATAAAGTGGACGACTACTTTGACTACATTTGTTGCAGCCTAAGAGCACAGACCCAAAAATAACTGTGCCGACAAACAAATGGAAAAACCAAATAATAACCATAACTAACTAATCTTCTAACTCTAACTAACCCCCCCCTAACCCGGCTTCCATCTAGAAAAAAAAAAGGCTGCAGACTAAAAAAGCAAATCGCTAATCCGGGCTACCGATGAAAGCACGGGGTTTTTAAACCCAAAGCAGACGAAAAAAAGAAAGGGAAAAGGGGTGGGCCCCAAAACGGCAAAACTAACCCAACGGGTACGGAAAAGGCCCAAAAAACCCGGGTTTAAAAGAAAAAGAAAAACCCAAAAAACCCCTGGTGGAAAAAAAAGAGGAAAAGAGAGAAAAAAAAAAACAACAAAAACCCCTTTTTAAAAGAAAAAAAGGAGGCAAGAAATTTCAGCGAGCAACGAGGCAAAGGCTGGTACAAGTAAACCGTGTTTCCCCGATACCAAACCATTCAGCCGGGCAAACCCCGGCCGGGCAACAGACGCTCACGAAAAAAACCCCCCACAAAGAAAGGGAAGAGGGTTTGTTAAACATCGGGCCCCCCTCACTCGTACATCGTAAACGAACGTATAAATCGAGAAACAAAAGGGCAAGCCAAAAAAAAAAAAAACAGGAAGGGGAAGAACCGGCAACTAGCCCCAAAAACCCAAAAACCCCAAACCCCCGGGGGAGGCCACCCAATCCTAGTTTTTGAAAACTGGGGGGCAATTTTTTTTACATAATTTAAACAAAAAAACTAAACCGGGAAAATAAAATAAAACAAACCAAAAAAAGGTTTCATTTTTAAGAAAGAGGTCTAGCCCGTAGTGAAAGCTAGAGAAATACAACGAAAAAAAAAAGAAACGCCACGCCCAAAAAGCTCGAGAAAGATTAAAAAACAAAGGGGGGAAAAAAACAAAAGGGCCCCCCTACTGGAAAAAGGGGTTTCATCCCTATATGTTTTTTGAAATCCTCTTTATATTATTTGAACTGGAATTTTTCCCAAATCGGTTGCCCTTGGGGCACTCACACAGACCCGACTTTCCCAAAAGTTTTTTTTTTTTCCCCCCTTTTGTTTGGGGCGGGGGCCCCAACCTTTCCCCACCGTTTAACCCCCCCAGCTTTAAAATTTTGCTTTGGGAAAATATTCAAAAATGGCGTGGTTTTGAAAACTTCATTGACCCCTTTTTTTCCGACCTTTTTTTCCAAAAAAAAAAGCATTTAACAAGGGAGGCCCCCCCCTTTTTTTTTTTTAAACAAGTGGGGTAATAGACTGTTTCTTCTCTTCCCCAAAGTTAGTAAAGGGCCCATATGTTGTTTTTAAACGACTTGGATATTTTGTGGCCCGAAACTGCCTTTACAGGCCCTTTAAGCACCATGTTTACTTACTTATATAGCGTCCAAGCACGCATGTAAGCATGAGGCGCCCCCCCCCCCCCCCCCCCCCCCCCCCCCCCCCCCCCCCCCCCCCCCCCCCCCCCCCCCCCCCCCCCGCCCCCCCCCCCCCCCCCCCCCCCCCCCCCCCCCCCCCCCCCCCCCCCCCCCCCCCCCCCCCCGCCCCCTCCCCAGGGTAGAAGACGAGTTACGTCCTGACTGACATAAATTTGGTTTTATTTGTGCTGGCGTAAGCAACGTAGGCGGCTATAAAAGAAACACCAGATTAATTTAACCGGGCAGCTTTTTTACAAATTACCCAAAATCAAAAACATTTCCAAAAAAAAAATTAATTCAAAAATTTTTATTAAAAAAAAAAGGGAAATTTCTTTTGCCTTTGTTAAAAATCTTTAAAATAAAAAACAAAAACAAAAAAAAAAAGAAACAAACAAAACTGCTTTTGCCATTTTTAAATTCGAAGAAATACAGCTTGGAAGAAGGATGTCTTCAACCGGTGCTTGGAGTTTGGTTTGGGGCAAGTCCAATGAAGAAGTCTTAATTATGACGATCCACTAAGATATCGCCATTCGTTGGACGCTTTTATCCCAGCAGCCTGTGAGCTCAGGGATTTCCTGTGGCCCAGACCGGGGCACGGGTTTGGCAGAGCAGAATATAATGCCGCCGCCTTCACTGAAACTACTGACACCCAATCCAGGCTGGGACTATACCCAGAAAACATCTCCAAGTTTTTAAATAACCTCCAAAAGTTGTAAGGTCTGGGGTGTGCGGAGGCGACTGGAGCGGGAGAGGTCCTTTTTCCTTTTTTTAGCTGGTCGAGAATATCTTCGCCACGGGGGACCCCGGAAAAATGGAATAGTTTTTCAGCCTTTAAATCCAGTTCCCAGACAGCCACGTGACAAGAACAGATTGTTAATCACATCCGGACCCAACAAGAACTATACCGTACTGGAAGACAACATCATTCTTTATATTACCTTTTGGCAGACTCAAATGACTAATAATTCAGCGCACGCTTGTCAGATACAATTTAATGTATGGGAAGATTGGGTGTTCGACGCCATTTCTCTAAAATTTTGTGCAAATGTTATTATTTGTCAAACCTCGTTAAATACGCTGATACTAATTAATCCTACCCATAAAGAAAAAAGAAAAATAATAAACTGCTAGGAATTTCGACCTCTATTTACAGCACCAAAAGCGCGCGGCCTGTCGTAACTCTGATATCCGATTCACAGAACTCAGGCAAAGAGACCCCAAACTGTGATCGCATGACATCACATTCACACAACTCAGGCAGATAGACCCCAAACTGTGATCGCATGACATCACATTCACACAACTCAGGCAGATAGACCCCAAACTGTAAACGCATGACATCAATTCACACAACTCAGGCAAAGACCCCAAACTGTGATCGCATGACATCACATTCACACAACTCAGGCAGATAGACCCCAAACTGTGATCGCATGACATCACATTCACACAACTCAGGCAGATAGACCCCAAACTGTGATCGCATGACATCAATTCACAAACTCAGGCAAAGACCCCAAACTGTAAACGCATGACATAGATTCACACAACTCAGGAAAGACCCCCAAAATGTGATCGCATGACATCACATTCACACAACTCAGGCAGATAGACCCCAAACTGTGATCGCATGACATCAGATTCACACAACTCAGGCAGATAGACCCCAATCTGTGATTGCATGACATCATATTCACAGAACTCAGGCAAAGAGACCCCAAACTGTTATCGCATGACATCAGATTCACACAGCTCAGGATAAGAGATTCCAAACTGTGATAGCATGACATCAGATTCATAGAACTCAGGCAGATAGACCCCAAACTGTGATCGCATGACATCAGAGTCACAGAACTCAGGAAAGACCCCAAACTGTGATTGCGTGACATCAGATTCACGGAACTCGGGCAAAGCCACTCTAGACTGTGATCACATGACAGACCCTATCGTGGCACTGAAATTAATTAAAACTTAATAGTTTTCCTCTCCTCCATTCCCAGTCCATCTGCTAGGGACCCAAAGCACGCGAAGAAGCATCACGGATCTTATCAACAGGAATGGACATTAAAAACAACAACAGCAACAAAACCCCCCGCACCCACCACGCACGAGCACCCACCCACGCCCCCCACCCCCCACCCACCCACCACCAACCACACACACACACACACACCCACACACACACCCACAAACACACCCCCCCCCCCCCCCCCCCTTCCCCCCCACAACAAACACCACACACACACAACACCACCAAAACCACCCCAAAACCCAAAAACCCCCCCCCCCCCCCCCCCCCCAAAACCCCTCCCCCCCCCCCCCCACACAACACAAACCACACAACCCCCACACCCACACACCCCACCACAACCCCCCCCACACACAAAACACACACACACACACCAAAACCAAAACAAAACCACTCCCTCCCTCTCCACCTCCCCCGCCTCTCCGTCGTCCCCAATTCCCTCACTGGACAGGTCAGCTAGGTAGCCTAGTCTAGTAGCAATGGTAGAATGAGTTTACAAAGAGGTCATTGTACTTAAAAACAAAGAACAAAACAACAACAACAACTATTAGGCTAGCTTCGTTTGGTGCTCCCTTTCATACATTAGCTAGCCCATCATGCCGATCACGACTCACCCCCTTCCCCCCTTTCTCCCCGTCCCTGATAAGCCTTATGGTTTCTGTGGACGTTAAGCACCATGTTTACTTACCGAGTCACGACACTCCCTTTTCCCACTCAACGTTTTTCTCCACTGCCACTGCCACAATGCCCATGCTTTGTGTGAGAGTCGTCATCCACAATGCCCATGCTTTGTGTGAGAGTCGTCATCCACAATGCCCATGCTTTGTGTGAGAGTCGTCATCCACAATGCCCATGCTTTGTGTGAGAGTCGTCATCCACAATGCCCATGCTTTGTGTGAGAGTCGTCATCCACAATGCCCATGCTTTGTGTGAGAGTCTTCATCCACAATGCCCATGCTTTGTGTGAGAGTCGTCATCCACAATGCCCATGCTTTGTGTGAGAGTCTTCATCCACAATGCCCATGCTTTGTGTGAGAGTCGTCATCCACAATGCCCATGCTTTGTGTGAGAGTCGTCATCCACAATGCCCATGCTTTGTGTGAGAGTCGTCATCCACAGTGCACACGCTTTGTCTGAGAGTCTTCATCCACAGTGCACACGCTTTGTCTGAGAGCCGCCATCCGCAATGCCACGGCAGCCTCCCTCACCTTGTTTGGTGAACCAACTAGTCTTCGTTCACCCTTTTCCCTGTCCGAGAATCCCTTTTCCCAGTCGATCAACATATAAAAGATTCAAAAGAACGCTTATATTTATTATGACATAGACAACACGATGCAAATTTTCAGGGAAATCCCCTTCTTCAGGCCACAAAACGACACTTAAACAACAGTGAAACGGTCAAAAACAATGAAAAATGATATGAGAGGTGAAGTAACTTATCTTTTTGTTGTTGCTGTGTTCAGGCAATAACAAAAGAAAAGTTACTTCACTTCTCATATCTTTTTCATTGTTTCTAACAGTTTCACTGTTGTTTAAGTGTCAGGCCACGAAACGACTCTTAAACAACAGTGAAACAGTTAAAAGCAATGAAATATGATATGAGAGGTGAAGTAACTTATCTTTTGTTGTTGTTGTGTTCATCGTTTTCACCATTTCACTGTTGTTTAAGTGTCGTTTTGTGTCCTGAAGAAGGGGATTTCCCTGAAAATTTGCATCGTGTTGTCTATGTCATAATAAATAAGCGTTTATTTTTAATCTTTCATGTGTTTGGATCCTATTTTAGAACGCTAGTAGTCATTGTTGTTTCAGATTTTTTCTTTCTCTCCAGTCGATCAACGTTATTCCCCTCTGCCAATGTCGTCGTCCACATGCATCAGCTGACGGTCTTTTTCTGCAACGCCACGACAGCCGCCTTCACCTTCTTGGGTGAGCCAGGCAATCGTCGTTCATCCTTCTTTTCCCTTTCCGAGAATCCCTTCTCCCGGCAGGTAGAAAGACAGATAGACAAAGAGACAGACATACAGACGCAGGGAGAGACAGACACATATATACGGACAGTACTTAAGCCAGACGATATTCCCCCACTGTCGCTGTCATCGTATAAAGACTGAGGCTGTTATCTGAAATGTCATGGCAGCTTCACTGACCTTCTCGGATGAACCACATAGTCTTCGTTCATCCTCTTTCCCTTTCCGAAAATCCCTTTTCCCAGTCTATCCACGTTTTCCCCTACTGCCTCCGTCATCGTCCACAGACAATGACTGAGGCTGTTACCTGAAATGTCAACGCAGCGTCAATCACCTTCTTGTGTGAACCGTCCAATCTTCGTTCTTTTACCTCTCCGAGAATCCCTTTTACCACCTCACGTTATTCTTCATTGCCCCTGTCATCGTCTCAATGCCTCTACTGGGGATCTTATCATCAGTGCCAGTCTCTTTGGCCTTCTCTGCGAGCCAGCTAATCTTCGGTGATCTTTATCCTTTTCCTGGACTCATTTTGGGCAACAGGACACTGTCGCCAGGACGATGCAATTGTGGACTCATTTCGCGGATTTTCAGCACGTCGACCCGAAGGTGATGGTGTTCTGTTATCGAAGTATAAAGTTCGCTCAACGAGAATATTCGTGTTAAACAACGTGTGTAAACCAGCTCGACCAAGTACATGGGGTTTTAAGAGCATACAGAGAGAGGGAGGGATGGAGAGAGAGAGAGAGGGGGACAGAGACAGAGAGACAGAGACAGACACACAGAGACAGAGAGAGACAGAGGAGCGCGGGGAGGGGGGGGGGGGGGGGAGGTAGAGAAACAGACAGACAAAGAGACAGACATACAGACGCAGGCAAAGTCAGACGCAGATAATGACAGTACTCAAGCCACACATCCAACGCATAGACTCATGCCTCTGCCACAGGTTGCTGACAACACAAACAGTCACATTTCCAGTTTGTTTACAGCACAATCAGTGGCAGGCCCAGGCAGCTACTTCTCGTAAAACACATTTCCGTGGCCGTCAGAAAACTGCCACAGCTACCTATCTGTCGGTATGTGTTTCAGTGCTATAGGTAGTTCTGGTCCTGCTTACCTCTCTGAACTGCTGCATGTCTACACTCTGTCTCGTACACTACGCTCTTCTCCTGACACCCGCGTGCTGGAAATCCAAAAATACAAACGCAAGACATGGCTTTCGCATCTTCTCTTGCTTTGGACCCCACATTTGGAATTCACTCCCACAAGACCTTAGACACTGCTCAACCCTGTCATCTTTTAAAGCCAAACTGAAAACCTTCCTCTTCTCACAGTATTTCCATCCTAACTAATATCAGTACCCAGTTTCTGCTACAGTCATTGTGTGTGTGTGTGTGTGTGTGGTGTGTGTGTGTGTGTGTGGTGTGTGTGTGTGTGTGTGTGTGTGGTGTGTGTGGTGTGTGTTGTGTGTGTGTGTGTGTGTGTGTGTGTGTGTGTGTGTGTGTGTGTGTGTGTGTGTGTTGTGTGTGTGTGTGTGTGTGTGTGTGTGTGTGTGTGTGGTGTGTGTGTGTGGTGTGTGTGTGTGTGTGTGTGTGTGTGTGTGTGTGTGTGTGTGTGTGTGTGTGTGTGTGTGTGTGTGTGTGTGTGTGTGTGTGTGTGTGTGTGTGTGTGTGTGTGTGGTTGTGTGTGTGTGTGTGTGTGTGTGTGTGTGTGTGTGTGTGAGTGTGTGTGTGTGTGTGTGTGTGTGTGTGTGTGTGTGTGTGTGTGTGTGTGTGTGTGTTTGTAGTGCGTTTTTTGTTTTTGTTTTGTATAATACTTTATGTAAATTGTTTTAGCAGGACTATGCTCTACATGTGTGTAGAATATCATATTTAGGTTAATATGTATCATGTGAGCGCTCAGGGGTTGATGAGCGCATGATAAATGTACATTATTATTATTATTGTTGTTATTATTATTTGTGGCCATGGTACGCCAGCTGCGGCAGAGATTACACGAGAGAAAGGCCATGTAGTAGCCACGTGAATGAGTGCGTTTGGTTTTGGGTAGAACCTGATTAAACCTGGGTTGTCTCCGAAGAGATCCTGGCAGAGACCTGAACTCGAGGAGGTGGAGGAAGAGAGAGACAATACCTAACGCTACTCTGTCACCACCAGAATGACTTCTGCATTAAGATGGGCAGCTATGAGAGCCACTTTAATGTTTTGCCTCTGTGAAGGGGCAAAGTCACAAAGACAGAGTCCACCACAAACGACACCTTTTTTTTCTTCTTTTCTTTTCTTTTTTCTCGTGTGCCTTTTTTTTTAAACATATTTTTTACTCTAAGCTAAACGTGATGATGAACTCAGGAGGACACTACTAATGCATGAATCGGAAGGCCTAAATTCAACATCTAACGAAGCGTCCAAAAACGAAACAATTAAGCCTAGTAAACCAATAAAGCCGGTGAAGCCAAACGATTCCCAAATGCGAGGAATATTTTTATTCACCAGTTCACGACATACGTCTTTTTATCTTTGGAGAGGATTCGAGGAGCGGGGGAGGGTGTGGATGGGCGGGTGTCGGGTGGTTGGCGGGTGGGAGGCGGGGGTGATGGTGATGTGTGTGTGTGGGTAGATGCAGGATGAAACGGGAAAAGCAGAAATCAGAAAGGTGGACTCCTTTTCAGCAGGCGAAGCGTGAAATGTTACCTTCTGTCCTACATCAAGAGAGAATCGTTGATGGCCATGCCTTCTCTCAGCACAAGCGACCTTAATTTTGCGACCACAGCACCGTAACTGCGGAGACCCCCCCCCCCCCCCCCCCCCCCCCCCCCCCCCCCCCCCCCACCCCCTCACCCCCCTCACCCCTTAAAAAAATAAAAAAACGAGGAAAAAAAAGGAAGTAGATAAAGAAGAAAATGACGGGGAAGGGTGGGGGAGGAGCGAAGGAAAGATTCTGTGGTGAAACCAGTTTTGAGTTATGTGCAGACTCCCTCTCCCTGAGTGCCTGTGTAGCGTTATGTGCAAGCTCACTCTTCCCCACCTCCTGGGACTCTGGCACCAGCCAGTCCTCATCACCAAAGTGGCACAGGACGTTAAGCTGATTTAATAGAAACGGTGCAGAGGATTCTCACAGAGTCCCCCGCTCTAAAGAACTGGCCGGAGTAGACGTCGGCATCCTGGGAGCTCTTGGGGCGGTTGTCAAGACGACCTTCGGCCCGTGCAGCTCGTATCAGCAGGAGACAGTTAGTTATTGAATTTTAACGCCACTTCAACGTTGAAGCAGTCTCCTCAGGACGACAGTCTCAAGAGCTCGGGTTGCTCGTGCAAAGTGGTGGTGGAAGATGAGCAGGAACAAACTTCAGACATTTTAAGCTTATACACGCCGTTCACGTTAAAACACCGATGAAAGCCCCTGGAGGTATATTAAGAACTTTTTATTCTGTTACCCTTTCTATGTTGTCAGTGGCTCAGGTCCGGAATATTTGCCTGAACTGTTGAGTATTACACCCTTTCTCGTCATCTTCGTTCTGCTTCTGATACAACATTTTTGGTGATTACTTCATTCGAACTGGTGAGAATGGTCTCATATAATTTATTTGTTCCTCTTCTTAACAAAGCCCTATTGTTTTTGACACAAACTTCCCAGCACCGCCAAGCATTCCATGACGATCTAATCCTTCCAATCTGTTCTAAAACTCATGCTTCGAAGCGGTTTACATGAGCATGCTGTTGCTGCGTTTTCTGGGAGAACTGTGTCGTCTGTTGCAGCTAAATGTCGACTATTGGGCAATGATTGATGGCTCGATTTGCTTGCTTGCTGCTGCTGTAAATTGCTTAAAGGGGAAACGAACCGAAGACACATCACAGGCTATAGGAATGGAACAAAGCTATAAACACAGCAGTCTCTTTTCCACTCGGCTTCTGGTCCTAATTGGTAAAAATCGACGTTTGAAAGTCGTCAAAAGACGACCGTGAATGCTGCCAATTTGTGCCCAGCAGTTTGTGTCAGTGACGTCATAAACAAGACCACCTTAGGTGGCACAATCCAATCTCTTTCTGCTCTTCATTGGCAAAGAGCGAACCGACATGACTGCGCCCTGAGGAACTAAAATTCGAAGCCAAAAATTAATGTACTTCTTTTGCATAAATGTTGATAGAACAATGAAATGAAACGTGTAAATGAAATTATTTCCACATTTTCTACGGTTTCTGGGTCAATATTTTTGTTTTTATATTTTTCGTTCGGTTCCCAATTACTGGTACTTATGAAGGGCTAATTGGCAAAATTTGACTAAAGTGAAATGTCACTTGGCTGAAGTCTGTGCGTGTATTTTGGTGTTTTTTCTTTTTCTTTTTCTTTTTCTTCTTTTTTTCTTTCTTAGCTGTTGTTGCTTTTCTCGAACGTGTTTTTGTAAAGTAGCTTAGTGTGGCTTAATAATTGTATAGCACTTGTTGTCACTGGTAAGAAAAAAAGAGAGTAGGTTAGTGCTTGAATTTTAAACTTCTGTTGATCACAAAGAGCCATTTCAGGGCGGGGGTGGGCGCGGGATGGGGGGGAGGGGGGTGGCAAGGGAAGTGACTAACTTCAGTCTCTACGTATATGAAAACACCCATCTTCAAAAACAACAATTGTAGGGAATATTACCCCCCCCCCCCCCCCCCTTTTCTTTTCTTTCTTCTATTCTTTTCTTTTTTATTCAAAGGAGATGGCGAACACATCAGATTGTGTCCCCTATAAACACACAAAGCTGTATATCAAGTACTCGCATTTTCTTCAGTCGAAGCACGTCGAAATCGCTACGCCCAAACCTGATACACCTATCACCTCAACTGGAATCTAAAGAACACAATTACGAGGCTCCTTTCAGACAACTTCCTGTCTCATCAAGCCCAAGACTTCGCTCCGTGAAAAGGGACATTACTTATCACATAGGGTAGATTACTCCGGTCTCACGACCTTCCGATTTTTATCCGTGCTAAACGGTGTTCCGGCACCCTCGTGCTGGGCTTCTGGGAAATCGAGAATCAAACCGGTTTACTGCGATCACGTCGCACACACCATCTGACTAGCTAATTTGGAGGGGATGTTCGCCCCAAAAAAGGATTCCAGTTTTATGTGTTCATGGATCGATACAGTCTAAAAAAGACGTGACATCCCAGCAGGCCTTATTAGCCCAGCCAAACCTACCACCGCCATAACTCCGGTACCACGGGATTCCGGGAGCTTTAAAACTTTATCCTCCTCTTACTTTTCAGCTTCATCTGTGCGCGCATCCGGCGGCGGGGAAACGTGGATGCAGAAATTGTGATCCACTCTGCTGAGAACTCGTGTTGTCAAATTTCTGATTTGTTAGCTCCTCCTCCACCTCCCCCATCCACCCTCACTCCATCTGACACTCTGTGTGTATGTGTGTGTATGTGTGTGTGTGTGTGTGTGTGTGGTGTGTGTGTGTGTGTGTGTGTGCGTGCGTGCGTGCGTGCGTGCGTGCGTGCGTGCGTGCGTGCGTGCGTGCGTGCGTGCGTGGAGGGGGGGGGGGGAGCAGGAAAACCAGTTACGTTAGGGTCTACGACATATCACTCTCGGACATCCTGGCTGCTATTTTTTTAATGTGTATTTTCTTTTAATAATAATAATAATAATAATAATAATAATAACGCATACATACATTTTCTATAGCATTCGTAGTTTGTATTGAGTTTGATCGTCCTGAGGTGACCCAGTGCGGTTGACAGGACGTTAAAACCCAGTCATTAACCTAACACTGGCTGTCCCAAGACGTTAAAACCCAGTCACTAACCTAACACTGGCTGTCCCAAGACGTTAAAACCCAGTCACTAACCTAACACTGGCTGTCCCACGTTAACCAGTCACTAATAACACTGGCTGTCCCAGACGTTAAAACCCAGTCACTAACCTAACACTGGCTGTCCCAGGACGTTAAAACCCAGTCACTAACCTAACACTGGCTGTCCCAGGACGTTAAAACCCAGTCACTAACCTAACACTGGCTGTCCCAGACGTTAAAACCAAATCACTAACCTAACACTGGCTGTCCCAGGACGTTAAAACCCAGTCACTAACCTAACACTGGCTGTCCCAGGACGTTAAAACCCAGTCACTAACCTAACACTGGCTGTCCCAGGACGTTAAAACCCAGTCACTAACCTAACACTGCTGTTCCAAGGGCGTTAAAACCCAGTCACTAACCTAACACTGGCTGTCCCAGGACGTTAAAACCCAGTCACTAACCTAACACTGGCTGTCCCAGGACGTTAAAACCCAGTCACTAACCTAACACTGGCTGTCCCAGACGTTAAAACCAAGTCACTAACCTAACACTGGCTGTTCCAGATTTTAAAACCCAGTCACTAACCTAACACTGGCTGTCCCAAGACGTTAAAACCCAGTCACTAACCTAACACTGGCTGTCCCAAGGGCGTTAAAAACCCAGTCACTAACCTAACACTGGCTGTTCCAGGACGTTAAAACCCAGTCACTAACCTAACACTGTCTGTCCCAAGACGTTAAAAACCCAGTCACTAACCTAACACTGGCTGTTCCAGGCCGTTAAAACCCAGTCACTAACCTAACACTGGCTGTCCCAGGACGTTAAAACCAAGCCACTAACTAACCTAACACTGGCTGTTCCAGGACGTTAAAACCAAGTCACTAACTAACCTAACACTGGCTGTCCCAGGACGTTAAAACCAAATCACTAACTAACCTAACACTGGCTGTTCCAGGACGTTAAAACCCAGTCACTAATTAACCTAACACTGGCTGTTCCAGGACGTTAAAAACCCAGTCACTAACCTAACACTGGCTGTCCCAGGACGTTAAAACACAGTCACTAACCTAACACTGGCTGTCCCAGGACGTTAAAAAACACAGTCACTAACCTAACATTGGCTGTCCCAGGACGTTAAAACCCAGTCACTAACTAATACTGGCTGTCCTAGAACGTTAAAACCCAGTCACTAACTAACCTAACCCTGGCTGTCCCAACTCTAGTCGTCGGAGGACAGAGACACCAGACTACTGCCTGTTTTGTCGAAGTGCACGTATGTCCCCCAAAATATCTCACATCAAAACGGAAGACACCTCCTGGTTTTCTTTATTTTCTGGATGAAACACGGCAAACGTTTGATGGTGGTGTTTAGCTTGAGGCTTGAAGTAATTTTCCCTCCCGAATGTGTCGTCTGGACAGGCAACAGCCAAAGGACATATTCGGACAAGTAAAACTGTTCTTATTGAAGTGGACTACCGCGCAAGCAGACTATATGCTCCCTCTGAGCCCATAAAGGACCCCCCCCCACCCCCCCTCCTCTCCCTCCCACTCCCGCCCCCCTCTCTCTCTCTCTCTTCTGCTTCTTCTTCTTCTTTCCCTTTTTTTTTTTCTTTCTCTTTTTTTCTCTCTCCTTTTTAGCGTGGAATAGGGTAAAAACAATGTCTGAAAGAAAGCTGGCTGCCAGAATGTAACAACCTCACAAAAGGTTCAAAAGATCGTTTGTTTTAATCAGACAATACAAAACATGTTCAAATGTTCATGGTAAACCCTTTTTTGTTTTTGTTTGTTTGTTTGTTTGTTTTTTGCTTGTTTCTTTGTTTTTCGTTTTTCTTTTTCTTTTTCTTTTTCTTTTTCCTTTTTCCTTTTTCTTCTTTTCAAAGTAGCAAACGGATAAGACACAAGCAAATGACGAGATGAATGAAACTGGATCGAGTTATCTTTCAGTTGATGAAGAGTCTTTTCTTATCTTTTTTCTCTCTCAACCGTTTAATTGCAGAGTCTTTGCTCCCACCGCATCTCTCCGTGACTTGAGAGTCAGTGGTTTGTTTGTTCCAACGTTTGCTTGTGATATGAGTGTCCGTGTTTTGTTGGGAAAAGGCGACTATATTATTGTTTTGTTTTCTTGCAATGAAAAATGTTCAGATCAATCTCTCTCTCGCACGTGCGGTGTGTGTGTGTGTGTGTGTGTGTGTGTGTGTGTGTGTGTGTGTGTGTGTGTGTGTGTGTGTGTGTGTGTGTGTGTTGTGTGTGTGTGTGTGTGTGTGTTGTGTTTGTGTGTGTGTGTGTGTGTGTGTGTGTGTGTGTGTGTGTGTGTGTGTGTGTGTGTGTGTGTGTGTGTGTGTGTGTGTGTGTGTGTGTGTGTGTGTGTGTGTGTGTGTGTGTGTGTGTGTGTGTGTGTGTGTGTGTGTGTGTGTGTGTGTGTGTGTGTGTGTGTGTGTGTGTGTGTGTGTGTGTGTGTGTGTGTGTGGTGTGTGTGTGTGTGTGTGGTGTGTGTGTGTGTGTGTGTGTGTGGTGTGTGTGTGTGTGTGTGTGTGTGTGGTTGGGGGTGTGTGTGGTGTGTGTGGTGTGTGTGTGGTGTGTGTGTGTGGTGTGTGTGTGTTGTTGTTGTGTGTTGTGTGTTGTCCGTGAACGCGGCATCGTTAACGCTGTTTCTTGTAGTTTGTTCTTCTCGTCTGAACACTCATGTCCGAGTGGACACCTCCTCCCCCCCCCCCCCCCCACCCGCGTCTCAGGAATGGACTGACCCACTAACGTGTTGCACGTGACATGGGCACGAGAGTTGAAAGTGTCAACTGAAAGATCATCATCGAACGGTTGTGTTGAAGAGTGTCTGGAATACTCTAAATGTGGGTAAAGTGTTGATACCGCAAGTCCACTTCAGTGACAAAAATCTATATTTCCTTAGGCGAGTCCCGACGATTTGGTACGACTGACTGATCCCTGATGTTTAAGTTGCAGTTAGCCACGAAGGTCATACGATGGTGACCTACATCTATTCATCAAATGACGGGTCACAGACTGATTAGCTGTTCGTGTCAATTGCTAATACATACAGGAAGAGGATTAGGTAAAATCAAATTGAATGGGACAAGAAGGCAAACATTAACGAGAAAGAATTCTCACAGCAGACAAAAATGCAAAATCTCTGTTTTGATTTCATGGAGATCCAAACACATAAAAGGTTCAAAATAACGCTATTTATTAGGACAAAACACAACATGCGAATTTTCTGGGTAATCCCCTTTATCAAGCTAAAAACAACAACAACACTTAAACAACAATTAAAGTGTGGTGAAAACAAGAAGAAGAAAAAACGTTCTGATTTTATGGAGGCTTAGAAGAGGGAATCTTTGACATAGTTCCGGATTCTCCTCTCAAGGGGATGTAAATTTCTGCATCCGTGGTTTGTCACTGCGGAAGCGCGTGAAAAGATCTGTAGGGACAGACGGATCGCAGCAACAATGCAGCGACATTCAACGGACGAGGCGCCAGAAATAAACTTCCATCAGTTGTACTGTCACAAAGCATGCAACACAGACTCTAGAAGCATAAATTTGCATAGCCATCATAGTTTTATAGCCCTTGTCGTTAACGGAAAGTTAATCTGCTCGTAAAATCCGATAGAAATGAAAGAAAGAAATGAAAGAAAGAAAGAAAGAAAGAAAAGCTACACGGACCCACATGACACCCAGACGAACGCGACAACACAGAGGAGCAGCCTAAGTAGTGCCTTTGCAGTTTGAGCTGAAACTCTTGACATCGTCGTTTGTGTGCACAAAGGTCTGCGTCAGCTCGAAGTGTGAAAAGGTCTTGTAAAATCAATATGTGTCAACGAAGTTTGATGCAACAAAATAAAAAGTGGTTGGACTATGTGTGCCAATTGCAGATAAATCGGCCGTTGAAGTGACGCGTACTAGAGTTCGTCTGGGAGAAGGTCAATACGTCTGCGAAGTAAAAAAAGAAAAAAGAAAAAAAGGAGAGAGAGAGAGACAGGGACAGAGACAGAGACTGAATGATTGATTGATTGATTGATTGGTTGGTTGAACTTCAATACTAGCGGATAACGATTTTAGGCAGAAGCCTAATGCTACAAACTTTACCTTCTAAAACACAACAGCAACAACAACACCAAGAGAGAGAGAGAGAGAGAGAGGAGACAGACAGACAGACAGACAGACAGACAGACAGAGACAAAGAGAGACAGAGAGAGAGAGAAAAGAGAGAGAGAGAGGTCAGTGGACAATGTGAAGACATAGTTCTCAGTCAACTATGTAATATACGCACAATGCTACAGTTTCTTACGTTAAAATCCAAGAACTAAGTAACTTCCTACAGGACACCGCCAGTGTTTATACACTTGTTTAAATTTACAACTTGAATCTGAAAAAAACATACATCAGCATAATTTAGGGATTTTGGAGTCATCTGGAATAACAGGTATACACATTCATTCAGTTTGCCAGAGAACGAAACAACACAGCACCATTCCTGAACCTTCTTTCAGACTGCAATGGCAGGGAGAGATTCCTTTTCAGAAAACCGACGGCCATCAGTTGTTGTACTGTGTGGGGAAGACTTCCACTGTACAGCCGTTCCTGTTTATCGAGAGCTGAAAGTATGTTCGTGATGGTCGAACAGCGGGGCAGACGGACAGCCCGTGTTCTGGTGAAACACACACACACACACACACACACAGACACACACACACACACACACACACACACACGCACGCACGCACGCACGCACGCACGCACGCACGCACGCACGCACGCACGCACGCACGCACGCACGCACGCACGCACGCACAGCACGCACACACACTCACAGCTTATGACTACGACCGCAGACCTATTCGTTGCACTGACTTCTCCTTTTCCTTCTCGGCGTGTCAGGATTGTGTTCAGGCGTCAAGCTTGATGGCATTGATGAATTTGGTTGTCTGCGGCAGGCTCTCTTTGGAGCCCCAGCCTGTCTCAGCGAGCATGGTTTCTTGGGGCTAGTGCTGTGTCCGTGCTGCCTTGAACAGGGGCAGAACTGTTGAACAGACACACACACATACATTCGCACACACACACACACACACACACACACACACACACACACACACACCACACACACACAACACACACACACACACACACACACACACACACACACACACACACACACACCACACAACACACACACACACACACCAACACACACACACACACACACACCACACACACACACACACACACCACACACACACACACACACACACACACACACACACACACACACACACGTTTCTTGGGGCTAGTGCTGTGTCCGTGCTGCCTTGTACAGGGGCAGAACTGTTGACGGAACATGTTCTAGCTGGGGTCTGTCTCACATGAGCACTGACTAAGCATTTGATACCTTGTGTTTATGATTTTCAACAAACTGCACGCATCTTCAGTGACTTTTTCAAAAACAAAATCCGCTCCATTCGAAAGAGCTTTTCGTGTGCAGCACAGAAAAATAACGACTGTCAGCTCACATTCTCTGGCACCTCCTTTCTCTCCTTTGCACCAGTTTCTGAACAAGTAAAAAATGAAAAGATTATGTACATTCAACCGTCGTGCGACTGACCTCTCTTCACGTCCTTAAAGGGTTGAGGCAGACTGGGGTAAGTCGGAGCAAAAGACCACCGTCCAAGTTCATCCGCGCAGACCGCATTGTGTTTAAATACTTTTCACGGATGAGGCGAAAATGTGAGGTCGCGTGTGCCGTACCGGGCGTGCGCACGTTGCAGAGCCCACGGCAGATGGAATTGTTTGCCCTGGCCATGTTCTGCACAAACTCCACCAATGTCAGGGAGCAGCTATTAACCCCTCCACTGCCCCAGCCTGGCAAAGTTCGAGCTCAAAGTGTGCGAACACGCCTGCAACCAGTATATATTCCAGTCCTATAACACTTCTGCTTTCAATACTGTGCGTTTTCATGAAAATCCTTTGACGTGCTAATGCGACAAGGAACGTAAAAAGGTTTAAGGATGTCAGATTTCACACTTACAATTACTGGTCGATTTCATGTGACATCATGGCAGCGAAAGGGTTAAGCTGGGTAGCGTCACTCTGTCGAGGCTGATTTTCCCCAAGAAAAGCCAGTCCATTTTCCCCAAACGAGAAAATCTCCGAGCTGGGTGAAGAAAGTACAAAAAACCTGTAGCCTGTTCTGCTGGTCCCTTTTTCAACAAAGTTCCATTGACCTTTCCTTTGACCTGCATCAACATCTCGGCTTTTTGGGGCCGGTGGAGCCAAGAGGAAGTTCGATATCATTAGAGTAAGAGTTTTTCGTGTGTGTGCGCGCCGTGTGTGGCATAGAGTGATGTGTGTGTGTGTGGTAGTGTGTTGTTGTGTGTGTGGTGTGTGGTGTGTGGTGTGTGTGTGTGTGTGTGTGTGTGTGTGTGTGTGTGTGTGTGTTGTGTGTGTGTGTGTGGGTGTGTTTGGTACTCTCTCTCTCTCTCTCTCTCTCTCTCTCTCTCTCTCTCTCTCTCTCTCTCTCTCTCTCTCTCCTCCTCCCCCCCTCCCCCGCCCCCCCCCCTCCCCAGAACTCGGACTTGTCTAGTCCGGTTGTGACAGCGGAGCACAATAGTGAACTTTCGGCGGCTCGGAGATTTCATTAGTCCCAAAATTTTAACAGTATCTTTGCTGTACGTGATTGGCTGACTCACCTCGGTGGAGGAGACGTTTATTTTCGATGGCATTGATATAGTAGCGTCAAAGGCAAGAGCAGCGTAACTTTTAGCCGTTTCAGTCCTAGGCATGTGTCGTCTGCACCGAATATTATCGTCGCGCCAGTTGATGTGGTGGAACAAAATCAATATATCCCATCTTGACCGGAGTGGTATGTACTGATTGCAAATCAATATACTTTAATGATCTCTCACAGGGCAATTCAAATAACTACTAAAGGCTCATTAATTTAAAAACAACATGCAAAAGAAACAACCAGGGTAACGTCAAAAGCATTTAAATTGAGAATAATCAACAGACCTACTGGATTAAACAAACAATCCGTAATACAAATTATGAAAGCAGAAAATCCCTCTTGCCCACCTCCCCCGGACACCCCCCCCCCCCCACACACCCCCCGCACCACGCACACCACACACACACACACACACACACCACACACACCACACACACACACACACCACACACACACAGCGCACCCACGCACGCACGCACGCACGCACGCACGCACGCACGCACGCCCACGCACCACGCACACCACCACGCACACACACACCACACACACACACACACACACACACACACACACACACACACACACACACACACACACACACACACACACACACACACACACACACACACACACACACACACACACACACACACACACACAACCTACCTACATACACACGCCACTACCATCATCAACCAGACACTCACACATCGCTGGATCCATACACACCACTCAAACCTAATCAAACAACTACCCCAGTAAAACCATACAGAATGGTTAAGACTGGTTCAGAGGGCTTCCATTTACGCCAGATTAAACCTCCGTGTATAGGCATCCTTCTTTTTTTAATACTGCAGCTCGCAGGATATTTCCAATTGAAATCGAAATTTTGTCTGCTCTCTCATGCAGAAACAATGAGAAGTGCACGAACGGACTGTGACACACACACACACACACACACACACACACACACACACACACACACACACACACACACACACACACACACACACACACACACACACACACGACCCTCTTTGAATCGAAATGATTCCTTCGTGGGGAAGAGAGACAACTCCCAACGACTCTGGCTCCTAATTGTCGGCAGCGATTCATGAGCACAGCTGCCGGTCCACAGGGTGGAATTACCTCCCTTCCGCTCCCCTACCGAACACTTCTCTGTGTGCGGTGAAAACTTTCTTCTCCAGAGCTTTCCTCATACGTACTTTCCAAATCTTGAAAGTCAGTAAAAGAGGGGGGGGGGGGGGGGGCAGGGGGGCGAAGAGGAGGAAAAACGAGGGGGGGAAAAGTGGATGGGAAAAAAAGCGAAAAACAAAATAAAATCCAACAACAAGAAGACACACAACAAAGGGAACAGAACAGAAATTGAAATAAGTCTCCAGACGATATACAAAAATGTTTCCTCCTTATTTCTTCTTCTTCTTCTTCTTCTTCTTGATTTTTCAGTAAGAGTTATTGATCAGAGGACAAAAGCTAAGAAGAAAGTAATCCTTAAATCTCAACTTTCTGTCCGACTGGGCCCGGTTTCGCGTGACCGAGAATGTAACAAAGCTGTCATTGATTCATGGACCTGACAGGGAGTATGCCGAGTGGTTTTCAAACCGATCGTCACCATCGCTGTTTCAAACTATGAGTCGCCGCTTCGTCTCAGCTACCCCCCCGTCTGTCTGTCTGAGTGTCTGCCTCTCTGCCTCTGTCTGTCTGTCTGTCTGTGTCTGTGTCTGTGTCTGTGTCTGTGTGTGTCTCTCTCTCTCTCTCTCTCTCTCTCTCTCTCTCTCTCTCTCTCTCTCTCTCTCTCTCTCTCTCTCTCTCTCTCTCTCTCTCTCTCTCTCTCTCTCTCTACACCCCCTGTGGTTAAGGAGGTACCAACGCGTGTCGAACCCATAGCTATGCGTCTGGCAGAGCACGTCCAGTAATGTTATTCTCATCGTATGTTCCAGACAGACGGCGCAGCATAAGACAAAAGATCTCTGACCAAGCGAGTGTGTGCGCACAGAATGAGGGAAGACAAAGAATGGAAGTACCAGAAGAAGAGCGTAGCTGGCGGCTTGGTTTGTAAACGGTTAAAGGCCAAGTAAACCGTTAGCACCTGCGATTTCACGGACAGAATAGCGCTGGAATTTAGCGTCATGTGAGCCACACAGACTCGTTTCAGGACGATCATCGCAACGAATCGTTATTACCATTATCAGCAGTGAGCAGCAGCAGCATCAACAATAGCGTCATCATCACCGTCATGCGTTATAATGTTACGTCCGACATTCCTGCCGCCTTTCATCGTTCTTAATCTGTTGTTGCCAAGGTGTTGCTTTAAAGCCGTTGAATTTAGGGGAAGCAGCTGCGCGACTTAAGAATGTCGCCTGCTGTAGATTATAGAATAAAGTGGTACAGTGCTCATCGATACAGTTTTGGACGATTTCTTTTTCTTTTTTCTTTTAGATCTGAAAAAGAAAAAGTAAAAAAGAGGAAAAAGTTCCAATTGCCTTTGTGTGGGAACAATGTAACAGCCGTAAACTGATAACGCCGTTGGCTTGATTCTGTCATTTAAATCCAGACTACCGCTTTCTCCGTCATCAGGACTGCGACACCCGGAAACTGCGTCACTTCTACAATGCAACTAATTGAAGTTCCCGTTACCCGAGGAGCAATCCGCGCGCGCGCGTGTGTGTGTGTGTGTGTGTGTGTGTGTGTGTGTGTGTGTGTGTGTGTGTGTGTGTGTGTGTGTGTGTGTGTGTGTGTGTGTGTGGTGTGTGCGTGCGTGCGTGCGTGCGTGCGTGCTGGTGCGTGCGTGCGTGCGTGCGTGCTGTGTGTGTGTGTGTGTGTGTGTGTGTGTGTGTGTGTGTGTGTGTGTGTGTGTGTGTGTGTGTGTGACGGTGTGTGTGTGTGTGCGCGCGCGCGAGCGCTAAGTAGCACAGTAACGTCTGAAGACTCAGATATCTGTCGAAATTCGTTCCTCATTAAGACTAGCTGTCACGCGACTCAGTTTCGAGTCTTCATCTTGCTCTACGTCTCTCTTGCGAGAGAACGAAGAGGTGAAACGCAAGGCGTCTCACCGATTCACTGACAAAACCAGCGTGTGTTCGCTACTTCAGCTTTTATGTTATGGAACTAAATAGTTGTTTTTTCTTTCTTTCTTTCTTTCTTTCTTTCTTTCTTTCTTTCTTTCTTTCTTCCTTCCTTCCTTTCTTTCTTTCGTTCGTTCGTTCGTTCGTTCTTGCTTTCTTTCTTCTTTCTTTCTCCTCCTCCTCCTTCTTTCTTTCTTTCTTTCTTTCTTTCTTCTTTTCCTTTTTTTCCTTTTTTTTCTCTCCATTTATTCTTTATGTCATTCTGTCTTTCTTTTTTCTTCTTCTGTTGTTATTTTTCTTCTTTTACCAGCCACCTTTTCACGCCCGCTGAGTCAGATACGCTTTAGGGTTTCTTTCTTTCTTTCTTTCTTTCTTTCTTTCTTTCCTTGTTTTTGTTGTTGTTGTTGCCTGAGCTTCTTTATGAAATCGTTTTTTTTTTTGTTTTTGTTTTTTGCGGACGGAGGAGGTGGAGGAGGTGGTAATTCTCGTTCATTTGCTGGAGGCACACCCAGCTGAACAGGGTCAGGACTTTTTTCCACTGTACATCTCATTTCCTTACGTGCTCTGTGCGCACTGAGTCATCTGCTAGTGAAGCAGCTGCCGTTTAACGTCCATGTCAGAGAGTGAAGCGGCTCTCTTTTGACACTGCCATTATTAGCGTCCTATTGACTCGAGCCAGAAAAATGGGACAAACCACGTGTCGTGTTAAAGGAACTAACCCTTCCCAAAAGAGCTTTTGTCCAACAAGGCCGGGTTTTCTCCAACAGGTAAAAATAACTCAGAAACTTAATTTAGATCGAAGCGTAGAAAGAAACAAGCAAGTAATTGATTGTGGAGGCATTATATTTATTTCAAAAACAGAAACATAATTGGAGATATTGTTTTAAAAAGCACCGTTGATTTTATTTTTTCCCCTTTAGGAGCCGTCTTGCGTCAGTGAGGTTTAGCGGGACTCGACTGTAGAAAACAAGTGTCCACAGCTAGCCTAGCGGTAGCAGCGGGTCCTTTGGTCAGGTTCCGGCTTTGGGCGACGTGCACGATATCACAGAAGAGGTGCGATTCATGACGCTACGACTCTTGTCTTGCCCTCTCATGCACTTTACCCGGTCCCTTCTCACAGCGATTATTTAAAGGCGGCAAAGATTAGTCCCATTTTCTGGCTGTAACTACCACTTGGGGGAAACGGATTGTGGAGAGAGAGAGAGAGAGAGAGAGAGAGAGAGAGAGAGAGAGAGAGAGACAGACAGACAGACAGACAGACAGACAGACAGAC
>JABMCL010003116.1:320000-327500 GCA_018857735.1 Alviniconcha marisindica
CAAGGATCAGAGAGACACGACGAGTGCTGCTGGGGTTATTTTTGTTACTAGAGTTAATTTTCAAAGTGTGCGCGTATTTCCATCTATTCTTATGTATCATTCGGCAGAACCGTGCCCGTCTTTACGCCTCAAAAGCGGAGTCCGGAAAGTCCCCAAACTGGCAAGTCTTTGCCCACACTAACAAGTCTTTGGCCGACGGAAATAGAACAAAATCTACTTCCGCTAAATTTCTATGTACGGCACCGTGCGGTATTCTCCTTTGAAATCCGACGCCGTCTACCAAAGTAAGATTTGAAGAGCACATCAGTCCTCAAAGGAGAAACGCGTTATTTTTTTCTTTCTTTCTGTTTTGTACTTCATTTTATGAATTTTACTTCTGAGGTGCAAAAGCGGCTGTAACCTCCCCCCCCCCCCCCCCCCCCCCCCCCGTCCCCCTCCCACCCTCCATTGATTAAATAAAAGTAAACACCACAGTGTCTGCTGACGTTATTCTGTTTTCTGCACGTGGATAATGTATTATTCACAGAACTGTTCTTTCATTTCCAGCCCGCATAATATTACGAGAAAGGTTTTCCCATTGTTTGATAATGCATCCACTTTTTGTGTTCGGAAACTGCGCCGACTATGCTTTTCGCTCACATTAACTTCGTTTTGTGGACAGAAAGGCTCCATCACGAAACTGTGATGTCCGCAAAGTGGGCACGACGGTTGGGATGTCTTGTTTGGACCGAGCTGTGAGATGATAGAGGGAGAGGTGGGGGAGATAGACAGGGGAGAGGTGGGGGAGATAGACAGGGGAGAGGGGGGATAAAGAGAGGATGGAGGAAGAGAGGGCTGGAGAGAGAGAGAGAGGGAGAGAGAGAGAGAGAAATCGAAAACTTTATTTTACAAGGATTGTAATTTAGGTTCAGTAAAAAAAGAGAGACAAAGAGAAACAGAGACACAGAGAGAGGTGTAGGAAGAGGGAGAGAAAGAAAAATGGGAGGAGTTACAAGGATTTTACGAGGATTGTAGTTTAGGTTCAGTCAAGAGAGAGAGAGAGGGAGTGAGACACAGACAGAGACACAGAGACAGATAGAGAGGGGTAGGAAGAGGGCGAGAAGGGAAAATGGGAGGAGTTTGTTAATTTCTTGGATTTAGAGTACCGCCAACCGCATAGGATCACCTCAGGACGAATCGCACATTCAAAATTCGTTTACACCAATTCAGATCACAAGTCACTAAATCACAAGTTTGTCTAATTCACTGTAACAACATAAAAACCAATCATCCATCCACCTATAAATGCACAATGACACACGTTTTTGGTACCTATTTATATCCCCAAGGCGCTCGTCACGGGAACCTGCTTAAATCGCTTGTGACTATGAGCAAGGTGACCTGTTTTATCCTGCGGGTCCACACAGGAAACTGCGTTAGCCAGAAGTAACGCGGTTAAAAAACAGGGAGAGGATTTTAAATTGTATTTATTTATTTTTGTAGCGAACGGCGGGGTGTGTGTGTGTGTTGTAGCCTACATAGTTTTACCTTTCATGTGTTAAGCCAGTTTTTCTGGGGTGTGTGTGTGTGTGGGGGAGGGGGGGGAGGTTGTAGCCTACATAGTTTTACCTTTCATGTGTTAAGCCAGTTTTTCTGTTCGTCCGAGAAAGCCAAATAAACCTTTCTTCTTCTTCTTCTCAGAGAGAGAGAGGGGGGGGGGGGGGGGGAGACAGAGACAGAGGGACAAAGACAGAGAGAACAAAAACAAGAAAACAACAACAATGCAGTACTTCAAACTGTTCTTTTTGACGACACCGCCAGATTTCAAAGAAAAACAAGCTTCTGAAATAACCGCAGGTAGCCAAATCGGAAACAGAGCAGAAGGAGATTTTCAAAAGATGTCACACATAAACACAACAACAAAGACATGAGTCGCCTATGGTAACTATCACCTGAATTGCGAGTAAATACAAGGGTGCTTTTTGAAGACACCGTCAGATTTCAAAGAAAAACTAGCTTCTCAAATAACCGCAGGTAGTCGTATTGGAAATAGAGCAGAAGGAGATTTTCAACAAACAAGGAAGTTAATTAGCGCTCGAAAGATGTCACACATAAACACAACATCAAAGACCAGAGTCGCCTATGGTAACTCTCAACTGGCATGCGAGTAAAAATACAAGGTACAGAAACTCGACCAAATGTATTGGAGGATATAACTCTGGTGAATATTCTCGACCAAATGTATTAGAGGATATAACTCTGGTGAATATTATGTACCTTGTATTTACTCGTATGCCAGGTGAGAGTCACTATAGCGACTCAGGTCCTTGTTGCTGTGTTTATATGTGACGTCTTTCGAGCGCTAATTAACTCCCTTGTTTGATGATTCTGCACAGGCGCTCTGGGACTCGTTCTGTTTCAGATTGGAAGGAGTCTTTGTTCTGCTGTAGCTGGAACCCGGAAATACTCGTTTGTTCGGCCCACGTACTTGCCGCCTTTTCCGGACAAATTAATGTGATGTTGGAAAAGATACCACTCCATTAACAGAACTACCTCCTTCAAGTCAAGCCCACGAGGTAAAGCCAGAAAGGATTCCCGTTGTTTGAACATCCAAGCCATTCCGTCAGAAAATGCGCAGACTACCATTCGCGCGTATTAGCCTCGTTTTCGTCGACAGTGGATCACCTGATTTATGTACTGCTTCGGAAAGAGTGTGGTTTGTTAGTCCATCTTGAAAGATGTGGAGAAATAACATCCATCCGTCAGACTTAGCGGTCTGGACAAGACGAAGATGTACATGCCACTTCAACTGAAGGACAGATTCGTTCTCGATCCTGAAACACTGTCACTGCTAAATGTGGTCAAAACCCACCCCCAAGAGAAGCGATTCTGTCACGTTGTACACGGTTAGTTAGTTAGTGCTTTTGAACCACAGAGGGTTATATCAGGGCTAATTGTACACGGACTACAGTTAATATTAGAGGTATAAACGTCAGGTTGTACATTTATTATAATATACACTACAGTTAACATCAGCGGTATAAACGTCAGGTTGTACATTGATTATGATATAGACTACAGTTAGCATCAGCGGTATTAACGTCAGGCTGTACACGGACTGTATAGACTACAGTTAACATCAACGGTATAAACGTCAGGTTGTACACGGACTACGTATATAGACTACACTTAACATCAGCGGTATAAACGACGCGAGGCTGGTTTTTGTCTGAATAATCTGGACGTCAGTACAAGCAACGAAGTCTGGTAGCGCTCCGAGCATAGTTTTCGTAACCTCTTGTTACCTCAGAGAAAGAAACGTCTGATGCTGAAATTATGTTAGAAGGTGACAAGAATTCATTTGAGGAAACAGTTAAGATTATTAATACATTTGGAAACAAGTCAGGTCTCTTCTTGAACGCGGGGAAGACTAGCGCTATATGGCTTGGTAATAAAAGAAATTCACCCATTAAATATATGCCAAATTTGCATATGGATTGGAACCCACCTGGATTTAAAATACTTGGTATTTGGTTTACTAATGATTTACTCAACTTTCGCGAGATTTTTTTTTAGAAATAAAAGCATTGTACAAAGTACGGTTAAAAAGACAAATAACACCACTCGGTAGAGTAGCTGTTCTGAAGTCGCTTGATTTTGTCTAAAATTATCCACCTATGGATTTTATTGCCAAATCCACCAGACAGTCTGGTGGATGCGTTGCAGAAGACCGTGTTTCAGTTCGTATGGAATAGAAAACAAGACAGGATAAGTAGGAAAGTAACCGTCAAAACTATTGCAAATGAGGACTTGGCATACCAAGTATAAGACATTATATTAATGCACTGAAGCTAAGTTGGATAAGAAAACTAAAGGCAAGTGATCACAACCGGAAAGGTATAATTACATCAACTTACCCGAAAGTGTTACTGCTTGAACAGTTGGGATCAAGCCTCCCTACTCAGGAAAAGAAATTTAATACGTTTTGGATTCGTGTATTTAAAGCATACAGAGAGTTTGGTAAACAAATACAGGTAGAGAACTCAGAAGAACTAGTCGATAATATTCTGGTTGGAAATAAAACTGGTTTTTATAAAAAGTGGATAGACAAAGGTGTATGTTTTATCAAAAACATTCTGAATGTAAATGGTACGTTTATGTTATTTATACGGTTTAAAGAAATATACAGAATTAATACGGATTACATTACATATATTGGATGTGTACTAGCTATTAAAAGCCACATACGTAAAAGGGGATTAACAGTTGAGAGTAATAGTTCAACCGATTTGACAAAGACGCTTAACATTATGTACAGTCAACAAAAAGGCTCACGCCTGTATTATGAAATGCTTACACAGGATAAAGATAAACCTAAGTGCTGTGAAAAATGGGAAGCAAGATTGAATACAGACATTGACTGGAGCAGAACTTTTAAGAAAATGCAAAACATCCAAGAGATAAAACTAAAATGGTTCCAGATAAGACATGTACATAGGGTATTAGCTACCAATATTGGTTTAATGCATATGGGTATTGAAAATGACATTAATTGTACTTTTTGTAGACGGAAAGGAGACTCTATCAATCAAATGTTTTGGAGATGTGCGTACATAAAGTCTTTTGGGGAACAGTTCCAGACTGCACTTAATACCGGGAGCTCAAATGCGAGGACAGTAACGCTTAATGAAAATTTTGTACTTTTGGGTCACGACAGCACCTTTGATTTGATTATTTTGCGTGCAAAGTTCTATATTTATACTTGTAAGATTAACAAGAACATACCTCAATTGCACCTGTTCAAATAGTGTTTAAAAAATACATCTGGTGTAGACAAATATAATGCGATATTAGCGATGTCATATGACAAGACAGCAACTGAATGGTTGTATTACAAAAAGCTAATACAAATTTAGACGAGGTTGTTAATGACGTTAATAATCTTGTAAACTGTATTCATTGTCATGGTCCTTTCTCTCTCTCTCTCTCTCTCTCTCTCTCTCTCTCTCTCTCTCTCTCCTCTCTCTCTCTCTCTCTCTCTCTCTCTCTTCTTCTCTCTCTCCTCTCTCTCTCTCTCTCTCTCTCTCTCTTCTCTCTCTCTCTCCTCTCTCTCTCTCTCTCTCTCTCTCTCTCTCTCTCCTCTCTCTCTCTCTCTTTTATATGTTTGTTTGTTTGTGTGTGTGTGTGTGTGTGTGTGCATTTTTTCTTTTTGTTCGCGCTTTGTCTTAGGTATATGAAAGAAAGAGAGAGAGAGAGAGAGAGAGAGAGAGAGAGAGAGAGAGAGAGTGAGAGAGAGAGAGAGAGAGAGAGAGAGAGAAACAGTATTGTAATGGATGGATGCATGTTAATGAATAAAAGCCCCACAAGGATGTGCTTGGCCTTTTTTTTTTTAATCTTTTTTTTTACTATCCTTGTAAAATAACACACACACACACACACACACACACACACACACACACACACACACACACACACAACACACACACACACACACACACACCCACACACAACACACACACACACACACACACACACACACACACACACACACACACACACACACACACACACACACACACACACACACACACACACACACACACACACACCTCTGAAATAGAGAAATAAAAAGAGAAAAAGAAAAGAAAAAACAAACAAACAAACAAATGTCTCATCTTGGCACTGCGCATGTCTGGGGTCTCGGGGAAGGTCCTTTACATTTTCTTACGAAACTGCTCGCCGGGTCTCGACCACAAAGTGCATACAAATCCAGCAATGCTTCACGCTGTGTGTGGGTGTCGGCTTGAGAGATGCGCGTGGCATTGATTACACTCAGGTTCGTTAAGATGATAGTTGTACTGGACAGCCACTGCTCCCATAGGTGGTAGGGATTTTTCATCCCAGTCGCCTCTCATCGACTGATTCTACAATTTATACTCTATACAGTCAAGTACATGGAATTGCCCCCCCCCCCTCCCCTCTCTCTGTCCCTCTCCCTCTGTCTCTCTCCCTTCCCTCCCTCTCTCTCCCCCCTCTCTCTTCTCTCCCTTTCTCCTTATGCCTCGCCTCTGTTTGTCTTCCTTGTCTCTCTTCTCTTCTCTCTCTCTCTCTCTCTCTCTCTCTCTTCTCTCTTCTTCTCTCTCTCTCTCTCTCTCTCAAAAATTCTGTACTAGTCGTGTGCATCGCCTCTTTTTCTCCAGACCAGATATCACAGTTTGTGTGCGAGTCAAGCCCAAGGAGTGGAGGTCGGGGGGGGGGGGGGGGGCTAGTCAAGGGGACCGTGGCCCGTATATAAAACACACAGCCCTCAGGGAGTTGAGAGCCGGTTTGGCCTAGCGGTAAGGCGGTAGGCTGGTAAGCGGAAGGACCTCGGTTCGATACCGCTTCGGGTCTCCTTTCTTTTCAAAAGTTGTGGTTTGTGGACACGGTCTTGTGACTTTGTCCCTCACAATTAATGAAACATTAAAATGGTTCTCATCGCTGCCCGTCTTAATGCAGGTCATTCTGGTGGTGAAGTGTAGCGATAGGTATATACTCTCCCTCTTCCCACACCTCCATACCCCCTTCCCTCCATTCTCCCCGTCCCTAATAAGCCTTATGGTTTCTGTGGACGTTAAGCACCATTGTTTACTTACTTAAGGACTTACTTCAGAGCCCAAGAGTCAAGCCTATCGTCTCCTTGTTTCTCCACCAAATGTCACAATTTCTGTATGTTATCGTCTCCTCACTATTTCTCCCAGTCAGGTTCCACAATGCCACAACGCCTGCCCAGTCGACGCCAACGATGTTTGATTCTAGACTTTTACGAACAAACCTCAATGAAATGCGACTCCCTGGCGATGATTATAGAGAAGGGATGGGGGTCGGGGTACGGGGGGCTAGCCAAGGGGACCGTGGAATGAAAACACAGAGCCCTCAAGGAGTTGCTTCAGAGCCCAAGAGCTGTGTGACAGAGGAGGTGGACCTGGGCCCCCGTCCCTGACAGTCCTTACGGTCTCTGTGGACTCAAAGCTACAGTGAGGAAGAAGGGGTTGCTTCCCTGTTTCCAGTTCAATCAGTAGCAGCCTTTGTCGCAGGAGATCGAGTCTCCATTCCGGTTTCATTCAGCGTACCGTGTTGTCTCGCATCCTTTAGACCGCGGAAGCGAAAGAGCGTGAAGAAGACGCATGAGAGGTGGAGATGGAATAACTGTGTCGGACACAAAGGTCCCATCTCGCAAGAGCCCGGAGCGCTTACAAAGACATAAGGATACGCTCACTGTAACGCGCGCGCACGCACGCACGCACGCACGCACGCACGCACGCACGCACGCACGCACGCACGCACGCACGCACGCACGCACCACACACACACACACACACACACACACACACACACACACACACACACACACACACACACACACACACACACACCCTCATCCTCTCTCTCTCTCTCTCTCTCTCT
This sequence comes from Alviniconcha marisindica, assembly GCA_018857735.1. Taxonomy (NCBI): domain Eukaryota; kingdom Metazoa; phylum Mollusca; class Gastropoda; family Provannidae; genus Alviniconcha; species Alviniconcha marisindica. The sequence continues at coordinate 327,426 of JABMCL010003116.1, forward strand.
CTCTCTCTCTCTCTCTCTCTCTCTCTCTCTCTCTCTCCTCTCTCTCTCTCTCTCTCTCTCTCTCTCTCTCCTCCC
>JABMCL010003116.1:332500-335000 GCA_018857735.1 Alviniconcha marisindica
TTTCACTGATGCAGTTGCCTGATGTAAACTCTGTCATTTTTAGTATGAATAAATATTTAGTATTTGCATGTGTTTTAGGGTAGCCGTACGGTGTCTGTTTCCACTTCTTCATCCCGTTAACCGAGTAAAAACGTGTGTCGAACTATGTTTCGTTACAGTGCACGCTGACTACTCCCGTCCAAATGACTGATGGCTCTTGTCCCAGATCTCAAATTCGGGACTTTTTTGGGCCGAGACTTAAGTAAGGGAGTACGTCATCATTGCAAATGGCGACACCTTTATAGCGTCGAATCGACTTTATCAATAAAAATAAACAAAAACAAACGAACCAACAACAACAAAACTAGCGTAGTTAGCTAGTTGGTAGCTGGATTTTAACCTCCTGTCAACCGCACACGGTCACCTAAGGATACACCTAGCGGAGAGTTCATGATGTTGACACTAATGTTTAATTTTTTTAATTTTCTATTTCACGAGCAAGACTGAGAGAGAGAGCGGTAGGTTGGGGAGGTTGAGCAGAACTTAATCGTAATCATGTATCGTCAGTTATTCAAAAGGCCGCATTGCAAGCCAGGTACATGTAACAGCGATTGTATGCTCAACCGGCTTTCTCTTCCCCCATGTGTGGGCAATAGTGGTCTTCACCCAACTGAACCTCTTGCTTAGTGAGGCTAGCGGCCACGGCCTCTGGTCAGACCGAGTCCAGATCAAAGACCTAACACCCATGCACGATGAGGCGCTGGCACCCGAGAGAGATATCACTTTCCTTGGTGCTGCGTACATGCCTCGCCTCGGGGAAGGAGGATGGCGGAGGGGGGTGGGGTGGGGGTGAGGAGAAGGAAGTGAGGGGTGTCTTCAATGAGCAGGGCTGGCTAGAAGCAAAGATTAAAGAAGATGTCGATATGTGGCAGGATCCGGGGAGTGCTTGCCTTGATTTGATGGACATTCTGTACAAGGAGCAAGTCGCTCGAGCTTATACATGTATGCACGTAACAAAAAATATTCTACTGATAGGGAACCCTAAGCGAAGACGCAAGTTGCCTAAAAAAACGTAAAACAATGTGCATATATTTCCAGCTGCCGGCTTCGTGTGGTTGTTCGAGCAGTTTATGCTATATCAGTGTTTGTTTGCGAGGTACTCATGGAGCAGCCATGTACATTTTGAGTCATTCTTTTTTCATGAAGAGCACTACAAAAAGAGGCTGGTTCCTAACGTAATATGCACGTCTCCCACACAAGTCGACCTTGTTCATGATGTCACAGACACAGAATTCCGTGAATTCCACGAAATGACAGCTAGGGCTCACGGTCGGGTTTTGCGTCGGATTTTCACAAACTGTACCATAAAGGGACTGACAAACTGCTGGAGCGAAAAATGGTAATTCCAGACTGGCATCTGACAGTATTTCACGTCCGTCTTCAAAGACTCCTGTGAGTTTGTCCCTGTCCTGGACATGCCGGACTCATGGCAATGGCCGACCAGATAGACAGACGGGCAAAGCAACCACCACAAGCTGCTTGCGTCTCGGAAACTATGAAGTGTTGAGGAGCTTAAGACACTGCCCGTGGGCTCAGAACCATGAACAGCAGACCACTAACCGCTTGGAGGACACAGAGGAAGCGATCGAGCTTCTACCTTGAAAGATGAGCAAGGGCCATCGTCTATCAGACGTCACACTGGAATTGACAACGTTTGAAAAACTTGCGAGAGACGGGGTGATAAAAGCATATGGGCTTTGCTGACCGCGGAGAAACCATTTGTATTGCCTAGCGCGTATGCCATGTCGATCTGAATTGAACTTTAAAAGAGAGTGAGGAGGGGAGAGAGACAGAGACAGAGACAGACAAACAAACAGACAGACAGACAGACAGACAGACAGACAGACAAACAGACAGCAAACAGAGACAGGACAGGGAAAGAGTGAGAAGAAACGGAGAAGAGAAGAAGAGAGAATAGAGACAGGGGAGGGGAGAGAGAGAGAGAACTCGAAAACTTAATTTTACAAGGATCATAGTTTAGGTTCAGTCAAAACTTAACAACCTGTCCTTGCTAAGCTACTGACGAGTAAAAACGAGTACAGGGCATGATTTATAAATTTATATATAAACATGAATGAGTGAGCGAGAGGTACAGGGAGAGACAGAAACAGAAACAGAGAGAGAGAGAGACAGAGAGAGCATTTTACTTTGCCCACATCAAGCCGCACATGAACTGCGAATCGGATGCCAGGAAAAGATACATGTAACAATGCACACATAAAACAGTTACATCCTCTCTTTAGAAGCGCGCCGTAAACGTATTGATGCTGAATCTTCGCATCGATCACAAGAAATTCGCTCTCAATTTCCTACCGTTACATAAACAGATGCTATTCATCAGGCGTGCGATGAAGCAGAGCGGTGCTCACAGCAGTCTCACAATGCTTGAAAGATCCTATGATGCCGATTCCTTCTCAGCGTTCAAGGAAGTAAACAGTTTCTCTTTGCCCAGGACGATAAT
>JABMCL010003116.1:337500-340000 GCA_018857735.1 Alviniconcha marisindica
AGAGAGAGAGAGATGCAGACAGACAGACAGATAGACAGACAGAGATATTTTTGAGAGAGAGAAAGACACACACACACACACACACACACACACACACGCACGCACGCACGCACGCACGCACGCACGCACGCACGCACGCACGCACGCACGCACGCACGCACGCACGCACAGCACACACACACACACACACACACACACAGGCCGGAGAGAGAGAGGGAGATCTCTTGCTGAACAACGTAGGGTCACCTCAGGACGAACACACTCTGTTTCAAATCACACCACTTTCAAAAAAGTTTAACTTCTGGGCGAAAATCGTGTCACCACCCAAATCATAAGTAAATAGCCGTCTTACTGTTTTGACCAAATCACAATCCAAGTATAAAGCGTGTTCTCAACAAAGATCTCAAACAAGCTGTCTGGAACTCTTTCGTGACATCAAGTAAATCCGCAGAGTGCTCCACAGTAAAGCGGTATAGATCATTGCAAGGACTACGTACGGTTGGTTCGTTAATTCTTTTCTTCCAACGAACAAAGTTAGGCAGACAGACAAAGAGAGAGAGAGAGGGAGAGACAGAGGGGGTGGGGGGGGGAGACAGAGTTGGGAGCAGGGAGAGGGGAAAAAGATGGAAGGAAAACAGCGATTTTTTAATATTTTTTAACGAGCGAAGTTAGGCAGGCAGACAAAGAGACAGAGGGGGGGGGGGGGGGGGGGGGGAGGAACAGAGAGAAAGGAAGAGAGACAGACAGGCAGAGTCATACAAAGAGAGAGGGAGGGGGAATGAGAGAGAGAGTTAGGGAGAGAGAGGAGGAGGAGGGACAGAGCAAGACAGAGAAAGAGATAGGAGGAAGAGAGACAGGGGCAGAGAGAGAGAGAGAGACAGAGATAGAGACAGACAGACAGACAGAGACAGAGAGAAAGAGAGACGTAATATTAAAAGTCTTGTCAAATGCAAAGTTTCTAAAACTTTAGGGCTGAATTTGTTTTTAACCATATGACCAACAACTGTCCGATTCATCGCTCAGGACCCACGCATGCACTTTAATGCTGAATGGGATTAGAAAGCTAAGAAATGGACTGAACCAGAAAAACTAAAATATTGAAGGCACAATTCTTTGCAATGGGTGAAGACGTATGGTTCTATCCTTACCTATTCCTGCCTTAAAAGATGACAGCTTTTACAGTTTCACATTCCCTGCGGAGGGTCAGTCCGGGTGGGGTGGGGTCCACCACCCCACCCCACCCGGGAAGAGAAACAGAGATGGTGACAGAGAGACAGACAGAGATGGTGACAGGCAGAGAGACAGACAGAGATGGTGACAGACAGAGAGACAGACAGAGATGGTGACTGACAGAGAGACAGACAGAGATGGTGACTGACAGAGAGACAGACAGAGATGGTGACAGACAGACAGACAGAGATGGTGACAGACAGACAGACAGACAGAGATGGTGACAGGCAGAGAGACAGACAGACTGAGATGGTGACAGACAGAGAGACAGACAGACAGACAGGCAGGCAGAGAAACAGAGATGGTAACATAGAGACAGACAGAGATGGAGACAGGCAGAGAGACAGACAGAGATGGTGACAGGCAGTGAGACAGACAGAGATGGTGACAGGCAGAGAGACAGACAGAGATGGTGACAGAGATTCAGACAGAGATGGTGACAGGCAGTGAGACAGACAGAGATGGTGACAGGCAGAGAGACAGACAGAGATGGTGACAGGCAGAGAGACAGACAGAGATGGTGACAGAGAGAGAGACAGACAGAGATGGTGACAGACAGACAGACAGAGATGGTGACAGACAGACGACAGAGATGGACAGGCAGGAGACAGACAAAGATGGTGACGGCAGAGAGACAGACAGAGATGGCGACAGAGAGACAGACAGAGATGGTGACAGGCAGTGAGACAGACAGAGATAGTGACAGGCAGAGAGACAGACAGACAGACAGACAGACAGACAGAGAAACAGAAATGGTGACAGAGAGACAGACAGAGATGGTGACAGACAGAGAGACAGACAGAGATGGTGACAGACAGAGAGACAGACAGAGATGGTGACAGGCAGAGAAAAAGATATGGTGACAGAGAGACAGACAGAGATGGTGACAGGCAGACAGACAGACAGAGATGGTGACAGAGAGACAGACAGAGATGGTGATAGACAGAGAGACAGACAGAGATGGTGACAGAGAGACAGACAGAGATGGTAACAGGCAGAGAGACAGACAGAGATGGTGACAGGCAGAGAGACAGACAGAGAAGTACGGTGACAGGCAGGAGACAGACAGAAGATGGTGACTGACAGAGAGACAGACAGAGATGGTAACAGGCAGAGAGACAGACAGAGATGGTGACAGGCAGAGAGACAGACAGAGATGGTGATGGTGACAGGCAGAGAGACAGACAGAGATGGTGACAGGCAGAGAGACAGACAGACAGGCAGGCAGGCAGACTCAGAGACAGAGACGCAGAGACAGGCTTCGCACGAT
>JABMCL010003116.1:347500-350000 GCA_018857735.1 Alviniconcha marisindica
ATTAGTTGTTCAGTGCTTGTTTTACGATTTATCTGCTAGAGTCATTCGTGTGTGAATTCCTCACGGTAATGAAAGTGACTCCGCAAGTACGAAATGAAGAGACACTGCGTTCAGGTGTAGAGATTCCAGCCCTAGATTTCATTACTGCTGGAACGTTCCCGGAATTCTCATTCGCCGATAATATGCGCGGGAGCATTGGCCTGCGTATAATAGTGGATCGACGGCACTTCGCAGCTTGTCTACCGTAGACGCGTTCAGTGGTCGGCTTTAGTCGTCTGTAGCACGGTATGCTACACATTTCACTCCGTCCCTGCCAGGCAGTTCTTCTTTTTCTTCTTCTTCTTCTTCTTCTTCTTTCATTTAAGAGCTGGGCGTAATTGGCTTTGGTGGTGGTGGTCTTTGTTGGGGCTTGGGTGCCTTTTAAAAACAAAAACAAATGGTTAAAAGGGTTAGAATTATTTACTGGGAGCTGGGTTCATAGCCATGGGACTTTGGGAGTTGGCTGCAGGTTGTGGAGGCAGCCGCCAAGCTGGTTCCGGAACGACTCAAGTGAAGTTGCTTAGGTGATGGCAGTCGGAAGATGGTTCCAGTTTCTTATGGTGCGGGGAAAGAAGGAGTGTTTAACAGGATGATTGTACTGCCTGTTCTAGTTCCTCCAAGTAACGGTATCAAAGAGTTCTAGCAAACCAGAAACTGTAATTTTTAAGATGTCTGTTCCACGTGGGTGTGCACAAACTATAGAAACTCAAGCAAGTTGTCAGTGTGACATCACATACGTAAATGGGAAAAGCTTTGTCAGTGACGTCACACAACGTCATCAGGGCAGGGCAAGGGATGAGGGTTGGGTTTAGCTTCCTTTGCCACACCACGGTTGTGGCACTAAAGTGTAAAGGCGTTTAATGCTCATATATATTAAGTGACCTGTAGACATTTATTGACATATGTGAAACCATGGTGAAATAGATGTTTAATAGTAGTATGTAGTCCTCTTTCACAGATTTTCGTGATTTCAAGGTGTACAGACGTTGAACGTTATCTTTATATCCTTTAACACCCACCAGTTATTGACGCATGTGACATGAAATTGTGACAGACTGACGTTAATGTTAATATGTAGTCCCATTTACACCCGACGGTTACTGACGAATGTGAAGCAGTGCAGCAGACGTTCAACTGCCAGCTGATAATAAAGTCCCCTTGACATCCGACGATAACAGGAGTTTGTGACATCAGTATAGCAGTGTTCAATGGTCAGCTTAATCTCCTTTTACATCTGTGAGTTTCTGACGTTTGTGACATCAGTGTTCACGCGTGAAACGAGGCCATCCGTTATCAACAAACTGTGTGGTCAACGAAAAACATGTTCAACAGAACTAGCACATACGGGCACAGGTGCAAACACGCACGTACGCTCCCCACCACCACCACCACCACCCGCACACGCGCGCGCGTGCGCGCACACACACACGCACACATACACGCACGCACGCAAGTACACATGCACGCACGCACGCACACACGCACGCACGCACGCACGCGCGCGCACGCACACACACACACACACACACACACACACACACACACACACACACACACACACACACACCACACACACACACACACACACACACACACACACACACACACACACACACACACACACACACACACACACACACACACACACACACACACACACAACACACACACACACACACACACACACACACACACACACACACACACACACACACACACACACACACACACACACACACACACACACACACACACACACACACACACACACACACACACACACACACACACACACACACACACACACACACACACACACACACACACACACACACACACACACACACACACACACACACACACACACACACACACACACACACACAACACACACACACACACACACACACACACACACACACACACACACACAAAACACACACACACACACACACACACACACCACACACACACACACTTTTGTGTGTTAACATTTGTTTGTTATTTTTGTTTGTTTGTTTGTTTGCTCGCTTGCTTCTTGTTGTTGTTTTGTTTCTCAAAATGTACACGTGCAGTTTGATTAAATTTGTTTTTATCACCATTTCAAACGGTATTTGTTCACTTACAGATAGGTGGAAATGGGATGTTGGACACTTTAAAAAAAGAAAATCACCAACGTAATTTCACTCCAGTTTCTTCGTTTGGTGTTTTTCTTCTTCTTTTCGTTCTTGTTCTTTAGTTGCATGTTGCTGGGGGGAAGGGTGGGGGGGTGGGGTGGGGGGGGGTGGGTTCTTTATGGTTGTCGTTTTTTCTCCCACTTCTCCTCTTCTAGTTTCTTTCCTCCTTTTTTTTCTTTCTTTTTCCTTTTTTTTCTTTTTTTCTTCTTCTTTTTTCTCTTTTTTTTCTTTCTTCACAACAGCTGTGGAGATCTCTGTGGTAGATCCAGGAGTAATATACGACA
>JABMCL010003116.1:362500-375000 GCA_018857735.1 Alviniconcha marisindica
AGGAAGATTCCAATTAAAATAAGGATGACATTATAAAGATCAAAACAAAACAGAACTAAACAGGATGCCCACGACTTTGAGACACCAAATTGAGTTTAGGTTTTATCGAGTTTTTTCCCCGCGGATATGGTGCTTTTTGCGTTACAAAATTTCTTAACCCGGAGAGCAGGGATAGCTCAGTGGCTAGAGCGTCGGACTCGTGATTGAAAGGTCCCGGGTTCGAGTCCCTGCAGGAGCGGCGGGAGTATTTTCTTCTCCAGTGTCAACTTTCTGTGCTGACTCTTATTTCGGTATCCGTTCCACCCCCGTGTTAACGCAGTAACACGTAAAAGATCCCGGTCATTCTGCCAAAAGAGCATGCGGCAGGTTACAGGCATGCACATGACGTATGTGGCTTTGCATGAAGTGACATGGTGCATGGTTGTATAGTATACACAGAACGCGCCGAGACGGCAGCAGTTTCATGTGGCATGTCAGTGCCATAAGTACACCACTTCGGTGGATATTCAAAAACGCGCTATAAAAAGCTAGTCACTAGAATCACATGCAAGTGCGGTGAGACAGCTTGAGAGCGGAGAATAGCGCTATATAAAAGCGATCAACAGCAACAACACCCCCATACAAGAAGGCAACTGCATGTAACTATTTTAATCCCGGTACACGTTTTTGAGCACTGTAAAATGATTCAAACTTTGTGCCCAACATCGGTCAACGATTATGGTAACTGGTATGAGACTGTACGACAAAGAAAGCTATCTGTCATTTGGCATTAGTACACTATTTGCAGACAGCGAGCAGCTCAACATAAGCATATTAAACTTGACGTGTCTTTATTTTCAGCACATAAAAATCAGTCTACCAGTTTCGTCTGTTCGCTAATCTTGATTTGATCGTAAATACTCTAGGTTTAGAGTCACAAAAGCAACCTTTGATTATTGCTAATAACTCATTAAAACAGATTACTTTGACAAAACGTTTTCTCACATTATCTTACCGCTACAGGAAAGGGCCCACCTCGGTTCCAGTCTAATAAGAAACACTTATCAAATCTGACTTAATCCCGCCCCCGTAAATCACAATCGACACAGAACCTCCGAAAGCACCCCATTGTTCCCAGTCACACAGCCACAAATGAATCGGAGGTGGGCGTTGTATTCCGCCGATGTTACACCTGACATATAATATTTCCACAGTGCACGTGAACTCGTCGTTCTCTGTAGTGGTCACTGTGAGTAAATCGTTTGCTCCGTGACTACACGCTTGGTAGCCTATGGGGGAGGTTAACGGGTGCTTCCTTCTTCAACTGATTTGTCCGGCCTGAGTAGTCATCCGAACAGCAAGACATCGCCATAAAAGGCTACTCTGACACAGGGTCAGAGAGGAGGACCCAGGGGGCTACACCACTTACTCCTGCCTTCACAGACAGTAATCATAGCTTTCTCTTGGCGTCGATCAGCTTGTCGGGGCTGAACGGCCATATTAACCAGGTCTGGCTCTCGGTCGACACGGTTAGGGGCCATAGTGAAGTCTCCCTTCAATGACTCTTAATACCTACTTCTCTCTTCGTGTCGACCAACTTGTGCCAGAATGGTCATCCCTATAATGCTGGGGTCTGAGGGGTCAGTCTATAACGATGTGGTGGGGCTGAGGGTGGCGGGAAGAGCGGATGGAGCCACCTAACGCTGCCTTCAGAGATGGATGACTGAGTGTGACGGATGTCTGACGGGAGAGAATTCCATCGCTCTGGAGCACAATCAAAGGCAGAGAGTTGGCCAAAGGTTTCAGTTTTACGCGGGGGAGGGGGGGAGGGGGGGGAGAGGGGGAGTATCCGTATGTCTGCAGAAAAACGAAGCTGTCTGGAATGGACTAGACTAGACAAGACTGGGCTCTAAGATGCTGATCTGTAACAACGGGGCTGGATCCTTAATCCCGCCTCCAGAGGCAGTTAATTTGCACTTCCCTCTTCGTGTCCACCAACTGGCTTGTCCAGCATGAGTGTGATCCCTGCAAGGCTGGGCTCTGAGACGTCAGTCTGTAACGAGGTGGTGGTGTTGGGATGGGAGAGGAAAGGTGGGTGGGTGGCGATTGAATGTGCCTTCAGAGAGGATTAATATGATTAATACGCTCTTCCCTCTTTGTGTCCAACAGTTGACTTGTCGAACATGATTGGCCATCCCTTCAAGGCTCAGTTCGGACTGCTCAGTCTGTATATCCCTGATATAACGCTAAGTTGTTGACTGGGATTAAAGCACAAACTAACTAACTAACTAAGCTCAGTCTGTATAACCCTGATATAACGCTATGTTGCTGACTGGGCTTAAAGCACAAACTGACTAACTAACTAAGCTCAGTCTGTATAACCCTGATATAACGCTATGTTGCTGACTGGGCTTAAAGCACAAACTAACTAACTAACTAAGCTCAGTCTGTATAACCCTGATATAACGCTACGTTGTTGACTGGGCTTAAAGCACAAACTAACTAAGTTCAGTCTGTATAGCCCTGATATAACGTTACCTTGTTGACTGGGCTTAAAGCACAAACTAACTAACTAAGCTCAGTCTGTATAGCCCTGATATAACGCTATGTTGTTGACTGGGCTTAAAGCACAAACTAAGTTCAGTCTGTATAGCCCTGATATAACGCTATGACTGGGCTTAAAGCACAAACTAACTAACTAAGCTCAGTCTGTATAACCCTGATATAACGCTACGTTGTTGACTGGGCTTAAAACACAAACTAAGTTCAGTCTGTATAGCCCTGATATAACGCTATGTTGTTGACTGGGCTTAAAGCACAAACTAAGCTCAGTCTGTATAGCCCTGACATAACGCTATGACTGGGCTTAAAGCACAAACTAACTAACTAAGCTCAGCCCTGATATAACGCTATGTTGCTGACTGGGCTTAAAGCACAAACTAAGCTCAGTCTGTATAGCCCTGATACAACCCGGCGTTGCTGACTTGATTTAAAGCACAAACTAACTAAGCTCTGTCTGTAACGAGCTGACGGTGTGTGTGAGTGTGGGGAAGGGGGGGGGGACAAAACCCTGCCTTCAGAGAGGGATAAATCCGTACTTCCCTTTTCGTGTTGACAGACTGACGTGACGAGCCTGAATGGTCAATCCCTACAAAACTGGGCTTTGGGATGCCACCCTGTAACTGGGAGGGAGCATTGATCCTGCCTTCAGAGACAGCTAACCCATTGATCTTGTCTTCGGAGACAGTTACTCTTCTGACCTTGCCTTCAGAGACAGTTACTCTTCTGACCTTGCCTTCAGAGACAGTTACTCTTCTGACCTTGCCTTCAGAGACAGTTATTCCTCTGACCTTGCCTTCAGAGACAGTTAACACATTGACCCTGCCTTCAGAGACAGTTAAAACTTTGATTTTATCCTGCCTTCAGAAACATCTACCCATTGATCCTGCCTTCAGAGACAGCTAACCCATTGATCCTGTCTTTAGAGACAGCTAACCCATTGATCCCATCTTCAGAGACAGCTAACTCATTGATCCTGCTTTCAGATAACCCATCGATCCTGCCTTCTGAGACAGCTAACCCATTGATCCTGTCTTCAGAGACAGCTAACCCATCGATCCTGCCTTCAGAGACAGCTAACCCATTGATCCTGTCTTCAGAGACAGCTAACCCATCGATCCTGCCTTCAGAGACAGCTAACCCATCGATCCTGCCTTCAGAGACAGCTACCCCATCGATCCTGCCTTCAGAGACAGCTAACCCATTGATCCTGTCTTCAGAGACAGCTAATCTATCGATCCTGCCTTCAGAGACAGCTACCCCATTGATCCTGTCTTCAGAGACAGCTACCCAATTGATCCTGTTTTCAGAGACAGCTAACCCATCGATCCTGCCTTCAGAGACAGTTACCCCATCGATCCTGCCTTCAGATACAGCTAACCCCCTGATCCTGTCTTCAGAGACAGCTAATCTATCGATCCTGCCTTCAGAGACAGCTACCCCATTGATCCTGTCTTCAGAGACAGCTACCCATTGATCCTGTTTTCAGAGACAGCTACCCCATTGATCCTGTTTTCAGAGACAGCTAACCCATTGATCCTGTCTTCAGAGACAGCTAACCCATTGATCCTGTCTTCAGAGACAGCTAACCCTTTCCCTGCAGTGGGATTGTACTGCTGGCTCTATTTCCTCCCCAAATGTAATGTTCTCAGCAAGTCTTCGCAAACCACAAACATTAACGTTTTGAGACACCTGTTCCACTTGGGGAGGCGTACAATATTGGAACGCAGGCATGCAGCCATACGACATCGCATTCGTAAACGGGAAAGGCTTTGCCAATGACATCATTTAACGTCCCCAGGGCAGGGGAAGGGTTAATCGTTGTTTTCCTTTGTGTCCATCAACCTGTAGGTCTGAACAGAGATACTGCAGCAGGTAAAGTGGTTTCTCTGGCCTGACTGATCATACTAAAAAGACTCGGCTTTAATGTAACGTTTTTGTTGTTGTTGTTGTTGTTGTTTTGTTTTGTTGTTGTTGTTGTTGTTTTGGGGGGGGGGCATCAATCCTATTTTGAGAGACATTTCGGTATAGCATCCCTTTGTGTCCACCACCTTGTAGGCCTGAATGATGATCCTGACAAGATTGGGCCTTGCACTTACGGGTAGCGGGTTGCGGGAGAATTTAAAAAAGAAATGAAATACGCATATATCCCCGGGGCTTTGCAAGCGCTCTGCGCTTTTACAAGCTGGGGCGCTATAAATAATAACAGTAATAATAATAATAGATAATTCTTATAAAGCGCTATTCTCTAACACGAGTTAAACTCACTGCAGTGTACAAACAGCTTGACAAAAACCACGTCTACATACATTTCAACAAACTTAACCATTCACGCCACACGCCGACATACAGACAATCCATGGAACGCATGGTCTGCCTAGGCAGGTTGTGAAAAGGCCTGTCCAAAGAGGAAAGTCCTGAGCCGGGCCCCGAACCCAAACACTGACAGTGGGTACACCTCGCAGACTGGCAGGCAGCGACACAGCGAGGGTTCCCTTGATAAACAATAAGCTATTATTATTATTATTATTGGCAGGATGCGAGTCGTCGAAGGTTCCCTTGACAAACAATAATCTATTATTATTATTATTATTATTGGCAGGATGCGAGTCATCGAAGGTTCCCTTAATAAACAGTAAGCTTTATTATTATTATTATTGACAGGAAGCGATTCATCGAAGGTTCCCTTAATAAACAATAAGCTATTATTATTATTATTATTGGCATCCTGCGAGTCATCGAAGGTTCCCTTAATAAACAATAAGCTATTATTATTATTATTATTGGCAGGATGCGAGTCATCGAAGGTTCCCTTAATAAACAATAAGCTATTATTATTATTATTATTATTGACAGGAAGCGATTCATCGAAGGTTCCCTTAATAAACAATAAGCTATTATTATTATTATTATTGACAGGAAGCGATTCATCGAAGCTTCCATTAATAAATATGATTATTATTATTGGCAGGATGCGAATCATCGAAGGTTCCCTTAATAAACAATAATCTATTATTATTATTATTATTATTATTGACAGGATGCGAGTCATCGAAGGTTCCCTTAATAAACAATAAGCTATTATTATTATTATGGGCTGGAAGCGATTCATCGAAGGTTCGCTTAATTGACAATAAGCTATTATTATTATTATTATTATTATTATTAGTGTTGGCGGGAAGCGATTCATCGAAGCTTCCCTTAATAAACAATAAGCTATTATTATTTTTATTTATTTTTAATTATTATTGGCAGGCAGCGATTCATCGAAGATTCCCTTAATTAACAATAAGCTATTATTATTATTATTATTATTGGCAGGAAGCGATTCATCGAAGCTTCCCTTAATAAACAATAAGATATTATTATTATTATTATTATTTTTATTATTATTGGCAGGCAGCGATTCATCGAAGGTTCCCTTAATTAACAATAAGCTATTGTTATTATTATTATTAGTAGTAGTAGTAGTAGTAGTATTAGTATTATTATTATTATTGGCAGGAAGCGATTCATCGAAGGTTCCCTTAATAAACAATAAGTTTATATTATTATTTATTATTATTATTATTATTATTATTATTATTATTATTATTATTATTATTATTAATATTATTATTATTATTGGCAGGCAGCGATTCGTCGAAGGTTCCCTTAATAAACAATAAACTATTATTATTATTATTATTATTATTATTATTATTATTATTATTATTTAAGGTGGAAAATGAAGCCGGCTGAACCAGGAATGTAGCAATCAGGGCAGAAATCCAGGCAGTAAGTGAAACGCACAAAGCTATGTCTTAACCTATTCTGCGGACTTTGAAATTAAAAAAAAAGAATCTTCAATATCTGTGGAGTCTCAGCAGAGGGAGGGTTAATTTCTGCTTCCGCGTTACCACAAACATTAACGAGAGGACGGAGAGGCGAGGAGCTATACTTCCAACGCTGCCTTCAGAAGCGGTTAATTGATGTCCACTTTTTGTATCCGCCAGCGTACTCTTCGGGCACGAAGACCATCCATCCCAACAAGATCGGGTTCTGGCAGGCAAGCTCTCGGTAACGGAGGAGTGAGGCCACTGAATTCTGCTTTCAGATTGCACCTTGGTTCAATGAAAAAAAAAAGTAATCTTTGAAATCTAGAACGACAAATCTGTTATAGAGTTTAAAAAGAAATGCAACCGTTGAAATTGTGCAGCCTCACTTCTGTTTGTTCATGGTAATTACTTGTCCGCGTTTTGTGTATCAATTAGCTATCTGAAAAAAGCACAGGTCCCATTTTTACAAAATCCGGAATGATTAGGGGTCAGGTCCAGAATCATTCATTCTGGCAACGCTCAGTGTGTGTGTGTGTGTGTGTGTGTGTGTGTGTGTGTGTGTGTGTGTGTGTGTGTGTGTGTGTGTGTGTGTGTGTGTGTGTGTGTGTGTGTGTGTGTGTGTTGTGTGTGTGTGTGTGTGTGTGCGTGGTGTGTGTGTGGTGTGTGGTGTGTGTGTGTGTGTGTGTGTGTGTGTGTGTGTGTGTGTGGTGTGTGTGTGTGTGTGTGTGTGTGTGTGTGTGTGTGTGTGTGTGTGTGTGTGTGTGTGTGCGTGCGTGCGTGCGTGCGTGCATGCGTGCGTGTTGTGTGTGACACGCTTTAGGGCGTAATGGGTTGCTTTAGTGTTTCCACAATCCACCGAACTCTGACACGGACTACAGGATCTTTAACTTGCGTATGTGATCTTTTTACATGCGTACACACACGGGGAATCTCGGTTTATAGTCTCATCCGAAGGAGTGGAGTCTACACAGAATTTTGGCTCCCTAGAAATCTCGAGGCGGACACAATGCCTAGAGCTAGCACGTAACGGTCACCCATCCATGTTGTGACCACACTCGATCGCGCTTTATAGCTCGCTTTCGAGGGCGAGTTAATGCTCTCGCTCTGACCCTGACCATTTAATGTGTTACGATCGCGAGATGCTCGTGACCGGAAAAGGCAGCCGCAGCAACTGATCCCTCGCTTTTAGTCAGATGGCTCCGCCCACTTAGACAATCCGGAGTATACAACTTAGTTTTGTTTGTTATTTACACACAAACTGCATGCTTTATGATAAAAATTCGAACAAAGTTCAAGTTTATAAATTTATTAAATACACCAAGTAACAGCATATATGCCAATAATCATGCATTATTACAAATTACAATGAAGATTATGATCACGTGCCTGTTATGCATGATACATTCCTTAAACATGTATATCTCATGACTTGGGCAAAGTGTGTACGTGTCAGCCGTAGGCACCTGCATAGGTTTTCTTTTGATTGCCTTCTTTTACTATAGGCTGTGATTTGAAATGATGTATACTTGAAGGTGAATACTCTGTCACCATAGTTTACTGCCTAACGAGTATTCGAACTCACGCTTCGAACTGCCCAGACTCAAGGTGCTTGATCGCTGTTTTCGAAAACAGCACGGGCACCTGTTTTGTTTAAGTTACAGAGATAATTGGACATTTCGCGGGTTTGTCTAAAGAGGTATGTTTGTAAGCAGCCGCTGATTGGCTAAAGCTCACCTGTCAGTCAAAGGATGGCGAGAGGCCAATGGCACAGACACGAAAATCGCTTTCGCCCTCCCCGCGAACGGACATGCACCCTGAATTGATTGCACTCGTGAGCTGCACCAGGGCTCCACAAGACACGAGATATAGAGCTTCGTCATCATCGGAAGCGATTGGATGCCAAGAAGACACTGTCTTTATCGAGATGAGTCAATGTCAGTCGATCAGCTCTTGCAACGACACGAGTTTTTCTTTGGTTGTTGTTGTTGTTGCTTTTTTAGGCAAGGGAGGCCTCGAAGTTTTCAATTCCATTCCTCATTCATCTAGTTTGAAATAGGCTCTTCCGCGCTTTGCCACAAATAGAGCTCTAAAATGGAAAACGTCACTCAAAGACGGGAAAGATGGAGGCCTTTGCTTTGAATGATTATCTCCGCCGTTGCTTCGTCACCCACGGTTACCGCTGATGCAGAAATTAACGACACCTTTGCTGGGAACGCATAGCTGTCAAAGATTCCCCGCTTTAGAGCCATTAGTATGTCAGGATATAGCCCTGCATGCTTCGCCTACTGATAGGATTAACCCATCGTGTCTTTTTTCATCTTTTCTTATTTCTCCCTTCCCGATTCATTCGACTTCATCACCCCCCCCCCCCCACCCCCACCCCCCCACCCCCCACCCCCCACCCCCCCCCCCCAAACCCCCCCTCACCCCCCCCCCCCACCACACACCCCCAAAAAATCTTCATCACACATAGAATTAATGATGTATGCCATAACAGTGATCATCAGCTTTTGACTTTGACTTGCGATTTAACGGAAACAGAATAATAGGTACAAAAAACAAAAAAGCTTTTAAAAAAACGCGTATTTTAACTCGACAATACGAAACGGTGGCAAAATAATAAAAAAATGGGGGTGGGGTGATAAATGATGACGAATTGTGTTTCACCTAGGCTTTTCACGATTTGATGACTTGTGTTTTCCCTGAGCTTGTCCTTCGTGGCTGAAGACTCCATCTATTCCTGGTTGTCGGTGGAGTTTGACAAAGCGATACCAGGACCCTGAAGGGTGAACTCGAACATCTTCTCTAACAGGCCGCCGGAAAAAGTGAATGAAACATTTCCATAGAATCTTGTTCACGTAGCTTGCAGAGACCGAAGCTTTCTCTGTTTCCCCAGTCACACTCGCCTGCTATTATCAGCTTAGAGTTTCTGTGATGTGTTTGTGTTTTGACTGAATTTGCTCAGTCTGACGAGTATAGTCAGAGACGTGAGAGGGATTCTGATGGTCCGTTGGCTTACGGAGGTGTTAGTTCGCGCTGAGGTAACCCGGTAAGGTAGACAGGACGTTAAAGTCCATTAGCCAACTTTTGTTACAGTGTCCCTGAAAACAGACCCACTGTTCTGGCTAAATACGTCGGATATGAACGTCGCCTTTGTTCAATGGCACGACTTTTAGTTGTTTGTAAACTGGTCGTTGGGTCGTTGAGTCACTGTGGAAGAACTTGGTCTGTTATTCTCTACACTGGTTGACAAGCATTATCTGAATGAAAATGCAGATAAAACGAAGGCCTATGCGAAACAGGGAAATGAAGCCGATATGTATGGTTATTTTCACGAAGTCATGAAGTCTACACATCTGAAATATATGTATATAATTACGATTTTTAGGTGGTGTTTTTTGTTTTTTTGTTGTTGTTGTTTTGTTTTTGTTTTTGTTTTTGTTTTGCTGTTTGTTAATTCTTCTTCTTCTTCTTCTTCTTCTTCTTCTTCTTCTTCTTCTCTCTTCTCTCTCTCTCTCTCTCTCTCTCTCTCTCTCTCTCTCTCTCTCTCTCTCTCTCTCTCTCTCTCTCTCTCTCTCTCTCTCTCTCTCTCTCTCTCTCTCTCTCTCTCTCTCTCTCTCTCTCTCTCTCTCATTATCATTTATTTCATTTTTAGTCAACTGCTTTATACCTATCCGTGTAATTTCGACATTTTCCTTATAAGGTATGAAATATCAAATTTGATATGACTGCTAGAGAATGGTGTTGATGTTGTTGTCAGTCTTTTAAAAAAAGCATTCTTGAATTTGTTATTTGAATAGGTATTGTCGGTGTTGGTTACTGCTTAACCCTTGACACTTTGGGTGTCTGTCATCGACAGTGACATAGACAGACAGACAGAAACAGTGACACAGAGAGAGACAGAGAGGGTGGCAGAGATTTAGAGAGGGAGACAGTGAGAAAGAGGGAGACAGTAAAAGAGACATGGGGGGGGGGAAGAGAATCAGAGAGAAACAGAGTGAAGTGAATGAGAGAGAGATGGGTGGGTAAGAAAGAGATGAGAGAAGAAGGAGAGAGAGAGAGACAGAGAGATGATGAGAGAGGATAACGCGAGAAAAGCGAAAAAGAGAAAAGAAGACACAACAACAAACACACCACACACACACACACACACACACACAACACACACCCCACACACACACACACACACACACCCCACACACACACACACACACACACACACACCACACCCACACACAACACACACACACACACACACACACACCACACACACCACACACACACACACACACACACACACACACACACACACACACACACACACACACACACACACACACACACACACACACACACACACACACACACACAACACACAACCACACAACCACACACACACCACACCCCAACACACACACACACACACACACACACACACACACACACACACACACACACACACACACACACACACACAACACACACACACACACACACACACACACACACACCACACACACACACACACACACACACACACACACACACACACACACACACACACACACACACACACACACACACACACACACACACACACACAACACACACACACACACACACACACACACACGAAGAGCACACACAGAGATGGAGAGATGGAGAGAGAGGGATTGACGACCACGCAGACAGACGATATCGAGATAGACAGATAGACGGACAGCGACAGAAAAAGCCCCCGCCACTTACAAACGAGTAAATGGAAAGATTAGAGAGCTGTGGCGCTGGACGTCTAACAGGTTTACCCAGTCCAGTTTACCCGCCTCGCTTCATTAGTCTCTACCCCCAGACCCCGGTCTGCTGTGTCGTCAATTAGCTGTGATTTATATCCCCCTCCCTCGTCCAGTCTCCACTCCACCCCTGGTCCCGATCGATAGTCGTCAACGTCGCTGTCCGCCGTTACACCAAGAGGAAACACGGTATTGGCCTAACTGACAAAAAAGATATGATTATACGATACTAGAACGAGAAACTGTAAGCTGTCCGACGTGACTCTCAAGCAACCGGAAGAGGAAACAGAGGAGTTTTGTTTGTGTTTCCAAAACGAGAAACATTCTGGGCCCTCGGGTCAGGGTGGTGTAGGGTGTGTTGTGTGGGTGTTTGTTGGGAAATTGGGAGGGGGCAGGTGGATGGAGGAGGGGTCTAGGCTTGACACTGGAGTCCCAGTCTAGCACGAAGGTCTTATCGGAGAAAAACACAAGCTCTCTCAGATCGCAAATAAAAGTCCAGATGAAACACAGCCGATCGGTTCACAAATGGGAAAGCGTTGAGGGTTGACGAGGGTTTTAAGAGAAATGAAAGCTAATGAATCGGGAGGCAGAAATTAGAAGGGCAAGGTCCTGACAGAAGGCTAAGCATGGAAAGCCGATATTCTGGCCCACTTAAGGCTAGCGGAGGCCTTTGATGCTGCTGGTTTATCTGCAGCGAGAGTCTTAATTTCTGCATCCGCTGTAGGTCTACCCCGATACGGAGGAGAGAGAAGGAGGAAGGAAGGAAGAGAGGAGGGCGAGAAAGAGAGGGGGCGAGAGAGAGAGCATTCCGTTTTGTTCATTTCCTCTTAATGATACTTCCTTTGGATTTCTTTGTGAGAAAACATCTTCTTTCGTCTTCCGCCTCCTTATTCTGTTTCTTGTCGAAGTTTTGCTTCTATGAAGTTTCAAAATGCCTGCTATTGTACAGACTAAGAGAAATTTCAAAAAATACAAAAAAATAAAAGAGGATGTGCCTCTGAGGTATTTTATGTACCTTGTATTTACTCGCATGCCAGGTGAGAGTTATCGTGGCTGGCGACTCGGGTATTTGTTATTGTGTTTGTCTGACGTTCTTTCGAGCGCTAATTAACTCCCTTTTTTGTTGTTGTTGTTGTTGTTTAAAAAGAAAGAAAGTTATATTTATTGCCATAGAACAATAGGCAGAACAGGCGGCAACTTGCCGGCGCATCCCGATTCGGCATGAAACCAGTCAGTCCTTTGATATGAAAGAACCTTCCTGTCCAGAGACAGTATGACTTTTTGTGTGTGCTTTGACACTCTGGTCGCACCGTCATGAGAGGTCCATGTTTGCTCATTTCCCTCTGTGTGCATC
>JABMCL010003116.1:380000-390000 GCA_018857735.1 Alviniconcha marisindica
TCACGAAGTGTGTGAAGTGGGTATAGCAAGCAAGTTAACTGACGTGTTTGTGAGTTGACTCGGCCAGCGCACCGGACGACAAGAGGTCAAAACACAAAAAGATTCAAACGAACGCTTATTTATTTTGACACGGACACACACAGCATGCAAAATATTCGGGGAAATCCCCTTTATCAAGCCACAAAACGACACTTAAACAACAGATAAACGGTTAAAAACGATGAAGAATGAAAGAAAAAGACTTATCTTGTTGTGGTTGAGTTTTTGCAGCTTGTTCAGTGCTTGGAAGATTGTTGACAGGTCATCTAAGTCGATTGGTGTGTTTTTAATAATTATATTCACGTTACAGAAAGTTTATTGTATTATAAGTGTGACTCCCATTTTGACCTATAAAGAGCCTTAAATTGCATCCGAGGTGCTTCCTTAACCTGTTCTTTTTCCAAACGTAAATCTACCTGTGTGTGTGTGTGTGTGTGTGTGTGTGTGTGTGTGTGTGTGTGTGTGTGTGTGTGTTGTGTTGTGTGTGTGGGTGTGTGTGTGTGTGTGTGTCTGTGTCTGTGTCTGTGTGTTTGTGCGTGCATGGTGTGTGTGTGTGTGTGTGTGTGTGTGTGTGTGTGTGTGTGTGTGTGTGTGTGTGTGTGTGTGTGGGCGCGCGCGCGCGCGGCGGTTGTTGTGTGTGTGTGTGTGTGTGTGTGTGTGTGTGTGTGTGATGTGTGTGTGTGTGTGTGTGTGTGTGTGTGTGTGTGTGTGTGTGTGTGTGTGTGTGTGTGTGTGTGTGTGTGTGTGTGTGTGTGTGTGTGTGTGTGTGTGTGTGTGTGTGTGTTGGAAAGGGACGCCTTTGCCGTCGGTTTGTTAAACCTTACGCCTACTCCGAGGCACGGCTCTTTCATCTGTTATACCTATATCCGCGTGAGCCATTCAGCTGCTTATGGCTTTTAGTATCCACGAATGGCTTCTTACCACCCCTCAGGTTCCTCAGTACAGCGCTTCCCTTTGGTCTTGGTGAAAAATGACTCATCCACGGTGTGAACTAAAGTGAATGTTCATCCACACACCATACCACACCACACCACACCGCACACATATACACACGCTCACTCATTCACTTGCAGACACATAGAGAGACAGACAGACAGACAGACAGACAGACAGACAGACACAGAACTCGAACTCGAAAACTTTAATACTCAAGGATAGTAGCATGAAGTCGATTTGGACCTATCTAACAGCCAGTCCTTGCTATACTAAAAACACAAATAAGCACGACAGAGACAGAGATACAGAGCAAAGAACGTGAATAGCCTAATTATTCTTCGTAGTCGATATTTCCTCGCTGACCGCCAGGTCGGTCATCTTGTCCTAAACACGTTTCTCCCTCATCTGGAGGACGGGGACCTAGACAATCAGGTTATTGTCCACTTAATGCAGGAGGCGGGTTCCAAAACAAGCCATGCTGAATCAGCGCCATGATCCACCAGATGAGACTTCATGAAGTTCGAGAGGTTTCCAACGTGCAAGACATTTAACCCATTCACTGCCCCAGCCTGTAAAATTTCCAGACTAAAAGGTGCACACGTACACGCCTGCAGACTGTATATTTAATGGCCCTATAACACAAATGTACTTTCAATACTGTGTATTTTGAAAGAAATACTTTCACGTGCTCATGCGAAATGGGGGGGGGGAACCTTAATGATTTCAAATTTGGTACTGTTGTTGGTCGTTTTCCGAGTGACGGTCGGCAAGCATGGCAGTGAAAGGGTTAATGTGGGCTGAACATGTTGCTGTTGTGCTCATTTTGACAGACTCGATTAAAGGAGCTATACAGCCCTCTCAAAATGCGTTAAGAGGGTAGAAAGGGAAGGAAATTCTCCCAGTCAACCTAGGTAGAAGATATCCCAAGAAAATTAATTACGTTGCATTTATGGCGCAGTTTATATGGCTACTGTTTATGAGCCCAGAAAAAGAAAAGGAAGAAACAGAAACAATATTATAGTCTCCACCAAAATAAATAGTTGCAACAGAAGCAGAAAAACGTGTACAGAAAATTAATTGTTTTCTCAAGGACACAGAGAGAGAGAGAGAGAGAGAGAGAGAGAGAGAGAGAGAGAGAGAGAGAGAGAGGAGAGAGAGAGAGAGAGAGAGAGAGAGAGAGAGGAAAAGTAAAATGAATAATTCTATAGAAAATTACTTTCTCAGACAGAAAGGAGACAGAGCGAGCGAGCGAGGGCGCGCGCGAGACAGAGACAGACATACAGAAAGGCAGACAGACAGGCAGACAGAGAAAGAGACAGAGAGAAAGCCAAACAATAGTCTCCTGTATTTAAATTATACAGTACATTGATTTTTCATGCCATTCTGATCCTGAGAGCTGTTTTAGCGCGTGTTAGTTTTATTACATAAACATCCACCGAGTTGTCGGAACTGATGAAGACGGTGTGCACAGACCCCACGGAAGGGGGGCAATCGTAAACAGCATTAAAAGGGAGATAAGCGGAACCAAAAGACAGCGTTATCTTTGACCCGCGCTATATATTCTCAATCTACCGCAACTTCAACTTCACCGGCAGGGATAGAATAAACCAGTCCAGTCTGACCGTAAGCTCCGCCCTCACGTCTGGAAAGTCTGTGTAAACACATTTTTTCCAGACTTATTAGCCCTGATATAACACTATGAGGTTGACTGGGCTCATAGCACCAACCAACTAACTAACTAACCTTTCCAGGCTTGGATTCATTAATATACAGGCGCTGATTGGCCCGGATGTGTTTCCCGCGCTTTTTGATTGACAGAGTGGAGTGGTCCAATCCGGTGCACGGGCTGATTCGCTGGCTTCCGCGACCTGTGTGCGTGTGCCACCTGTGGGCATAGAGTGCTGATGGAACAGTGGACTTCTGAAAGAGTCCTTCGTTTGTACAATGACACGCGCGCGTTCCACCTGTGGGCATGGGTGCTGATGGAACAGTGGGTGTCTCCCAGAGTCCGTCGTTTGTACAACGACACGCGCGCGTTCCACCTGTGGGCATGGACTGCTGATGGAACAGCTAGTGGGCTTCTCCAGGAGTCCGTCGTTTGTACAACGAGACGTGTTCCACCTGTGGGCATGGAGTGCTGATGGAACAATGGGCTTCTCCAAGAGTCCGTCGTTTGTACAATGACGACACACGTTCCACCAGAAAACCGTTGGTCAGTGTCTTAACTGGGACTCTGATTTGTGCGCTGTTCTGGGGGGCCAGTTAGGATGAAGGAGATACACCCCCAGCCCCGGCCACCGGCATCCTATGTATGGCTTACATCCAGCATCCCTCCACCCCACCCACCAGTCCGCCCACGTTCGTGCACATGTCTACACACACCCGGGCGAACAGCACGCCTGTACTGTCGCGCACACACTGCCATGCACTACACAGCTTTACGACAGGGTTCCCTGGAAAACCACACACACACACACACACACACACACACACACACACACACACACACACACACACACACACACACACACACACACACACACGCGCGCCCGCACGCACACACACACACATACACATTTACACTCACGAACATATTTACATGCACGCACGCACACGCTCGCACACGCTTTACAGACACGCACGCACGCACGCATACACACACATACAGACACACACACACACACACACACACAGCACAGCACAGCACAGCACAGCTCTCTCTCTCTCTCTCTCTCTCTCTCTCTCTCTCTCTCTCTCTCTCTCTCTCTCTCTCTCTCTCTCTCTCTCTCTCTCTCTCCCCACCCCCACGGTATGTCCAGCAAATCTCCAAAAGCTTATTTTCCACTCTGTCTTTTGGCTCTGGGAGCTCTGCCTCTCCGGCACTTCCGACTAATCAGACGTCTTCTTTCTTTTCGTTCTTTTCTCCCCCTCCCCGCAAAGAGAGCTCTCTGCCAAGGGAAGACACCACAGTAATGAGGCGCAACGGAGACAACAAGAGTGCACGTGAAGTGGAGTTGTTTTGCGGGACGATAGCGGCGGGCCCGTAAATGATGGCTGGACGTGAAAAAGCACTGCGCTCTGCTTCGACCTGGTCACCGAGATGCAGCAATGTCGGTGTAGCCAGGGACTGTGTGTCAATGAGAGAGAGAGAGAGAGAGAAAGAGAGACAGACAGACAGACAGATAGACAGAAATGAGGGGTGTGTGTGTGTGTGTGTGTGTGTGTGTGTGTGTGAGAGAGGAGAGAGAGAGAGAGAGAGAGAGAGAGAGAGAGAGAGAGAGAGAGATGAAGGTGTGTGTGTGTGTGTGTGTGTGTGTGTGTGTGTGTGTGTGTGTGTGTGTGTGTGTGTGTGTGTGTGTGTGTGCGTGCGTGTGCGAGCGCGCGCGCGGGCATATAGGACTGCTCGCATGTATGCGTGTGTACATACGTGCGTGTGTGTACGCGTGTGCAGTGTGTGCGTGTGCGTGTGTGCGTGTGCGTATGTGCGGGGGGGAGGGGGAGGGGGGGGGATTACGCTGCAAAACGTTCCAGTTCTACAGAACGCACAGTGAGTCTGCAAGGGAGCGGAGAAAGCCTTGTATAGGCCTAAACCCGATCAATAATATACGAGGTTCGACCCCGACCCCGACAGAGGCCATGCACTCCTAAGCTATGTAACATGACTCTGTACTCCTTACACTGCACTGTAGCAGCGCGTACCTCTACGTTTTCAACTCACAGAGTTCAGGAGCTGTGCGAAAGTCGAGGTGGCCGTCCTGGGTCCCCTGTCCCTGACAGTCCTTATTAACCCATTGATACCCACCGTCCCATATTCAGGATGCATAATGGGTTTTGTTAGCCTATTTTGGCAGAGCGTAGTTTTGGCATCCTGCTGACGTGGACCTCTGAAGGGGGACTTCCTTTATTCACTGAAGAGGTGGCTGAGTATTTCCCCCTGTTATTGTTTCTAGGAGGCCACCGTTCGCAAGAACAGGAAGGCCCTTTGCTTCAGGGTATTCAATGTTAACAAAATATCTTGGTATATATGGGTTAATATGGTCTCTGTGGACGTAAAACAACACTGAAGTTGAAGGTTTTGTTCTCAAACAGCGTGTACGGATGCTGCGTGCTCTGAAGATGTGTGCATTCACGTCATGCACTCGGACCTTGGTGTGTTTCAGTGGGACCCATAATTGTTATCCTGCATGCACTGACATGGACTTTCTGTGGAACCCATAATTGTTATCCTGCATGCACTGACATCGACTTTCAGTGCAACCCATAATTGTTATACTGCATTGACATGGACTTTCAGTGGAACCCATAATTGTTATACTGCATTGACATGGACTTTCAGTGGAACCCATAATTGTTATACTGCATGCACTGACATGGACTTTCTGTGGAACCCATAATTGTTATACTGCATTGACATGGACTTTCAGTAGAACCCATAATTGTTATACTGCACTGACATGGACTTTCAGTGGAACCCATAATTGTTATAC
The DNA here is from genome assembly GCA_018857735.1 of Alviniconcha marisindica. Taxonomy (NCBI): domain Eukaryota; kingdom Metazoa; phylum Mollusca; class Gastropoda; family Provannidae; genus Alviniconcha; species Alviniconcha marisindica. The sequence goes on from JABMCL010003116.1 coordinate 385,463, forward strand.
TGCATTGACATGGACTTTCAGTGGAACCCATAATTGTTATACTGCATTGACACGGACTTTCAGTGGAACCCATAATTGTTATACTGCATGCACTGACATGGACTTTCTGTGGAACCCATAATTGTTATACTGCACTGACATGGACTTTCTGTGGAACCCATAATTGTTATACTGCATTGACATGGACTTTCAGTGGAACCCATAATTGTTATACTGCATTGACATGGACTTTCAGTGGGACCCCATAATTGTTATACTGCATGCACTGACATGGACTTTCTGTGGAACCCATAATTGTTATACTGCACTGACATGGACTTTCTGTGGAAACCATAATTGTTATACTGCATTGACATGGACTTTCAGTGGAACCCATAATTGTTATACTGCACTGACATGGACTTTCAGTGGAACCCATAATTGTTATACTGCCCTGACATGGACTTTCAGTGGAACCCATAATTGTTATACTGCCTTGACACGGGCTTTCAGTGGAACCCATAATTGTTATACTGCACTGACATGGACTTTCAGTGGAACCCATAATTGTTATACTGCCTTGACACGGGCTTTCAGTGGAACCCATAATTGTTATACTGCATTGACACGGGCTTTCAGTAGAACCCATAATTGTTATACTGCATTGACATGGACTTTCAGTGGAACCCATAATTGTTATACTGCATTGACATGGACTTTCAGTGGAACCCATAATTGTTATACTGCATTGACATGGACTTTCAGTGGGACCCATAATTGTTATAACAAATATTTATATATTGCACTGACATGAACTTTCAGTGGGACCCATAATTGTTATACTGGACTGACATGGACTTTCAGTGGGACCTATAATTGTTATATATACCGCACTGACATGAACTTTCAGTGGGACCCATAATTGTCATACTGGACTGACATGGACTTTCAGTGGGACCTATAATTGTTATACTGCAATGACTGGACTTTGTTGCGCGCACACACCCTGTGGCTGCACTCCTATCTCTGTACTATGATTCCGTGTACATTGACAGCGTCTGTTATGTAGAGTACTGTGACATGTGAGATTGTCATGCCAGCATTCTTCCAAACACTGGACACTAAAACAGCATAACAAAACAGCTCAACCAAAAGCAGATAAGTACCCTATATCTCATTTTTCATAATTTAACTGTTATTTAAATGTTGTTTTGTAGCTTGAAAAGGGGGCTTATCCTGTTTTGTCATAATAACTAGTCCTTTTTAAACTTGTATGTGATTGAATACTGTGACATCATTAACCGTGGACGACGTGTGTTCCTACGTTCCAATCCTGAGTTGACCCTCCGTCGTTTGACAGGGCGTTAAAATCCAAGAGGTACTGAACGAACTCCTACGTTCTGTATTCTGCTGCTGTGGATTTGAACAACAGACTGTGGCACCGCCGTGAAAACGCCCCGATGCTGGGTAAGTTCTCCAACGACTGTTGCGCCGCCGCCACCAAAACCTTACAACACAGACCCTTCGTGGTAAGCAGCGGCTTCATTTGTCTGCATTGTTGGTTCCCAACGACCCGCTTCATCCGAGAGGTGCGTGTTGCGCCGCAGTTTGCCAACCGCTGGTGGAACCCAGTGTGTTTCCTCGCCCAAAACATAGCGCACGTGCACAGCCAAGGTAATTTGTGAGTGGACTTGCCCGCCCGTCACTTCAAGGTGCCTTCATTATTGATGGCTCCAAGCTCTTTGCAGTCACGTCAAATGAGCGCCAAAGGCCCTTGGAACTCGCATCCCAGACGCGCAGTGAACGGTGACCTGTGAGGCGGCTTGTAGTCTTCAATAAAATGTGTCGTTGTCATTATGTAATCAGTTGATCCAAACACATCACACCGTCATGCTAGTCTCGCTATCCTGACTCATAATGACGGGTAGAGTTTCTGCATCATTTGGACGTTGCGCTAGACTCGCTATCCTGACTACATAATGACGTGTAGTCAGTTTCTGCATCATTTGGACGTTGCGCTAGACTCGCTATCCTGACTCATAATGACGTGTAACATTTCTGCATCATTTGGACGTTGGGCTAGTCTCGCTATCCTGACTCATAATGACGTGTAACATTTCTGCATCATTTGGACGTTGTGCTAGTCTCGCTATCCTGACTCATAATGACGTGTAACATTTCTGCATCATTTGGACGTTGGGCTAGTCTCGCTATCCTGACTCATAATGACGTGTAACATTTCTGCATCATTTGGACGTTGGGCTAGTCTCGCTATCCTGACTCATAATGACGTGTAACATTTCTGCATCATTTGGACGTTGGGCTAGTCTCGCTATCCTGACTCATAATGACGTGTAACATTTCTGCATCATTTGGACGTTGTGCTAGTCTCGCTATCCTGACTCATAATGACGTGTAACATTTCTGCATCATTTGGACGTTGGGCTAGTCTCGCTATCCTGACCACTTAATGACGTGTAAAGTTTCTGTGTCATTTGGACGTTGGGCTAGTCTCGCTATCCTGACTACACAATGACGGCTAGAGTTTCTACATCATTTGGACGTTGGGCTAGTCTCACAATACTTATTACTTAATAACCTATAGTTTCTACACAATTTCCCGTCCCTAATAAGCCTTATGGTTTCTGTGGACGTTAAGCACCATGTTTCCTTCCTTCCAGACGTTATAATTATTTTCTTCAAAATGCACTCGTATTTACAACCTTTGAAATACACATGCAATAACCACTGGCTTTCAACCTAAGCGCAGTGAGTCTGCTCGAGAGCAGAGAACAGAGATATATATATATATATATATAGAGAGAGAGAGAGAGAGAGAGAGAGAGAGAGAGAGAGAGAGAGAGAGAGAATCATCAACATCAACATAAGCCGCAACTATTTCCCAAACTTTACCAAACTATTTCCCAAGCGTTCTCAAACTATTTCCCAAACGTTACCAAGGCCAGTACCAATACCAGCTCGTGCACTTCAAACTTGAAACATGATAAAATATGTCATAAACATCAGACTTTTACTTGTGGTTCGAGAAGGTCTGTCTGTTTCTAATAATTATGATCTTTGCGTTTGAATGTGCGGTAAATATCAAGTACCTGTCTGTCTGTAACCATGGCCTCTGGGTGTTCCTGTCCCAAGTGCCTGTCTGTCTGTGATCATGGCCTCTGGGTGTACCTGTCCCAAGTGCCTGTGGAGAAGTATCGGGTGCCATTGCCCAAGACATGGCAATCACGGTGAAAGATGGGAGTTTTAAAAGGAGCAATACATATGTCGGCCGGACCTACTGCACTCAGCGGATCACGGAATATCAAATGACAACTGACCCAATAAACATGCCGGATCCGATTTGCATTCGGGCCGGATCGGCTGGGAAGCATTGGCCAGAAGCGGGCCGGATGATTCTTGCACATTGGCTTTCTTCCGGACCGGATCCGTTTGGCCCAAACCTGGCACATTCAGCCAGAACTAAATCGGATCCGGGCTGGTTTTGCACAATATTATCCAGGACGTCTGTGGAAGAATGAAACCGAGTCTAAAAGTGGGAAACTGGTAGCGGCCCGGTTTGTGTCCTGCCAGAAACCGGGCCAGATGATTCCTGCACACCAGCTTGCTTTCAGACCAGATGAGTTTAGCCAAACCCTGGCCAGGCCATCCAGATTGAATCCGGGTCGGTTTTGCATAGTATGGCCCATGCCCTTTTGTAAAACAGGAACTGAAAACGATGCGGGAATTCGGATCCGGCATGCACGATCCGGCCCGATTCTGGCTGCACGCTGGCAGTAATGGTCATGACTGGCCGTAACCAAAACGCTTCCGGATCGGATCCGGCATGTTTACTGGGGAGTCAGAGCGAATCACGGAGTATCAAACGACAACTGAGTCAGTTAGAGCGGGTCACGGAATGCCAAATGACAACTGAGTGACACCGACTCACAAAATACCAATGACAACTGAGACAATTAGAGCGGGTCACGGAACACCAAATGTCAACTGAGTCAATTAGACTGACTTACGGAATATTAACTGACAACTTAGTTAATTAGTGCGGCTCACAAAATACCAAATGACAACTGAGTCAGTTATAGCAAATCACGGAATACCAAATGACAACTGAATCAAGTAGAGCGAATCACGGAATACCAAATGACAACTGAATCAATTAGAGCAAATCATGGAATACCAAATGACAACTGAGTCAATTAGAGCAAATCATGGAATACCAAATGACAACTGAGTCAATTAGAGCAAATCACGGAATACCAAATGACAACTGAGTCAAATATCGGCTCACGGAATACCACAAGACAACTGAGTCAATTAGAGCAGAACGTGCACTGTGTTCGAAAAAAATGCAGACGCGTCTTGAAGGAAAAATGACCTTGATAGCGAGTCGGCTTTTAGACTGGAGGGTTATATTGCTTGCTTGTTTTCATTCCTTTTTCCAGCGGTTCGTGTTTCCGATTACTTCTTGCTTGTTCAGTGTGTATATATAATCATGAGTGGTTGTTTGGCTGCTTGCTTGGTGATGATGATGGCTCTAGACT
>JABMCL010003116.1:392500-397500 GCA_018857735.1 Alviniconcha marisindica
TTTATGGGGAGGTTTTGTTATCAGCGTCTGTTTAGGGTGTGAGTGTTTTTGTTTTGTTGTTGTTGTGGGGTTTTGTGTGTGTGTGTGTGTGTGTGTGTGTGTGTGTGTGTGTGTGTGTGTGTGTGTGTGTGTGTGTGTGTGTGTGTGTGTGTGTGTGGTGTGTGTTGTGTGGTGTGCGTTGTGTGTGTGTGTGTTGTGTGTGTGGTGCGTGTGTGTGTGCGTGATGGCGTGTGTGTGTGTGTGGGGGTATGGTGTTTTTTTCCACACATGGCTTCATTGTCAAAATCACCTCCCCCCTCCCCACCCTCACGAGAGAGCGACAGACAGACAGACAGACAGACAGAGACAGAGCAGACACACGACCACACACACCCACCCACCACACACACACACACACAACACACACACACACACACACACACACACACACACACACACACACACACATACGCAAACGCACGCGCACACACACACACACACACACACACACACACACACACACACACACACACACACACACACACACACACACACACACACACACACACATTTTCTTTTTCTTTTTTACTGTTGTTGTTGATATTTGTTTGTTGTTGTTTTGTGTGCTTGTTGTTTTTGTTGTTGTTTGTTTGTTTGTTTCCTTTTTCTTCTTTTTCCCCCAGGCATTCTGTGTTAACGGGAAATTACTCAGCGATTTCCAACTCCTGTCTATTAACCCGGCAGTACCTTTAAAGGGGATACGAAGCGAAAACGCAAGTTGGCCTCAAAACGTAGACTATGTGCAAACAGTTCCATCTGCGGGCTTCCGAGGTTGGCTCTGTCAACGTTTATGCAACAAAAGCACCTTTATACTTGGAACTTCAACTCCTTTTATTCCCATTCCTGGGGACAGGAACCATGGCGCCACTTCTCTCGGGGTTCCCTTTAACCACGCAATCAGTGTAGATAGCCGAGCTGTCGTTCTCGTTTATCACTGACTCGTCACACCCTTCAACATTCCTTGACACACTATACTTACACGGAGAAAGGTGCAGAGAAGGCGGGAGGGAGGGGTGGCAGGATGTGTTGAGAGAGAGAGAGAGAGAGAGAGAGAGAGAGAGAGAGAGAGAGAGAGAGAGATTCTTCCTTTTTATGAAGTCTTTTCCTCATGTCACCTCAGCTGCCACCCGCCTAGAGTCCTTCCAGTCCTGACTGTCCAAATGCGCATAAACACACTATCCCTCCCACCCTCCCTACCCCCACCACAACCACCCCCTTCCTCCCTTAGCACATTGCACACAGTGACACAGTCTTCAGAATCTAGATGAAGTTGGTCATTTAAACCGTAAGAAGAACCCTTTCAACCGGCAACACCGTCACCTGAAAAACTAGACAAGAAACTCAAACATCGAATGTCTCTGCTTCTTCTTCTTCTTCTTCTTCTTCAAGTTCAAACATAAAAACAAATGAATAAATTTCAAAAGTTCAATTTCTTTTTAAATCATAATCCGGCAAATCCCTCACTCTCGTGGCACTCTCCCACCCAAACGTTTCTACAAGTACCTACAAGTCCATACAAGTACCTACAAATGAGTACAACTACAACTAACTTCCCGTCGCCTCTAATGCCGACAGACTGTATGACGCGACAGAAATACCGCACTGAATTTGGTACGCCCCAAGAGAGATCTAGAAAGACTAGACGACAAATCCCAATCTCACTAAAATAGATGTCAAATTTGGTCGCTTTCCGACTACACCCCCCCACCCCCATCCCCCCCCCCCACCCCCCCCCCCCCCCCCCCCACCCCCACCCCCAACATAATTAAATCCCAACAAAACACAACTACTGTATCGAATTTGGATTAACGAAAATCTTCCAGTGCCCAAACACCTCAGGGCCCGTTTCCAGTTTTTCGAGCAATGCGCAAAACATGAGCCGAGGCCGTTAAACTGTCGTTATCGCCTCGAGGCGGCTGGCTGCCACTGACCATCCCTGGCCGTCATCCGACACCGGGTCCTCACGGCTCTCGGCGTGCAGACGGTTTCCACCATCGGCCAGTATCCGAGGTGTCGGACGCACATTCTTTTGGGGCGCGCAACCAGAGTAAAACGAATGCTGGGTCGCGCAACCAGAGTAAAAGCGCTTTGGGGTGTCTAACCAGAGTAAAAGAGACGTTTGGGGCGCGCAACCAGAGTCAAACAGACTTTTGGGGCATTGGAGCGCGCAACCAGAGTCAAACAGACTTTTGGGGCGCGCAACCAGAGTAAAACAGACTTTGGGGGCATTGGAGCGCGCAACCAGAGTAAAACAGACTTTTGGGGCGTGCAACAAGAGCAAAACAGACTTTTGGGGCGCGCAACCAGAGTAAAACAGACTTTTGGGGCGTGCAACAAGAGCAAAACAGACTTTTGGGGCGTGCAACAAGAGCAAAACAGACTTTTGGGGCGCGCAACCAGAGTAAAACTACTTTTGGGGCGTTCAACCAGAGTAAAATGACTTTTGGGGCGTGCGACCAGAGTAAAACAGACTTTTGGGGCGCGCAACCAGAGTAAAACATACTTTTGGGGGGCGCAACCACAGTAAAACAGATTTTTGGGGCCTCTAACCAGAGTCAAACAGACGTTTGGGCCGCGCAACCAGCGTAAAGCAGACTTTTGGGGCATTGGGGCGCGCAACCAGAGTAAAACAGACCATGGGGCGTGCAACAAAAGTAAAACAGACCATGGAGCGTGCAACCAGAGTAAAACCTACCTTTCACCATCACCAATCAAATCCAACATTTTCAGAATCCAGCACTTTTCCCAATGTAGCAGTCGGCTGTATACTACTTTTTGCATATATATGATCGTGACAAAAGGTGGTGATACAATGCACTACAGGTATTAAATTGATTTTTTTAATATTTTTATATATAATACTTTATGTAAATTGTTTTGGTAGAACTAAGCTCTACATGTGTATAGAATATCATATTTAGGTTAATATGTATCATGTGAGCGCTCAGGGCGTTGATGAGCGCATGATAAATGTACATTATTATTATTATAAACTAACATGTACATCCTCAATGAATTTGATGTTTGCTTTGTTGGATTGTTTGTTTTCTAAAGAGATACATACAACAGAATAAAGAGTGTAAGCACTGTATTAAAGGTAAAAATGAACTTTTTCTTTCCACAATCTTCTAAATTTGGCGAGGTCCAAATGGGACATTTACACACCTGTCCACTGCATCTTAAATTGATGCCCACTACATCATTATCACATATTTTTTTGCATAATGAGGAAACAAGAGACAATTAATACATTTGACTACATTTTCCACTCACAACTGAAGAAAAAAAATCCTAAACTTTTCAGATTGTTTGACCTGAATTTTTCCCAGTCGGTTGTGGCTTGTCATGTCCGCTTATGCATCGTTATTGACGACTCCCTTTCTCTTTATCATTGCAGAGAACACAAGCCAACATTTCAAATTATCAATAATTGGTGATTAAAGTACTAATTGTTTTCCTTATTTCCTCAAAATACAGCTAGAATTGAAAACAAAAAGGTAAAAAATATTTATTTTAAATTAAACTGTTGTTTTCATGTCCGATCATCACAACCGACCTTTCTATCACAGCTGATTTTCTATAGGGCAGCTGGGAAAACGTCATGTTCACTTAACAGGTTTGGTCTCAGTTATCTTTTCTATGTCATTTCTTTTAATGAATTAATTGTTCTTTCATGAAATTCAGAAATTTTAGTTAAATTTTCTGTGCATTGTCCCATTTTTTGTACGACCTTTTGTCACAGGCTCATATTGCTCAGTCGTTGATTCAAACATTACATACATTTTGCAATGGCAACATAAATATCACTCTTTGCATACGAAATTATACAATCCAAAACCAAAGAAAATTTATGTAAGCATTTGGTCCGACCAAAATGGTATGAATTTGATCTCGTTTTCATGCAAACACCGGTCAGTGAGAAGGCGAGGTCGACTGTACCACGATGTACGTAGACAAAGCGACCGGACATCAGAAAGCAGTTTACATGTGGACAGTGTCAAGCAGGCGGCCGTTAAATTGTTGGACCGCGTGTGCACAGAAGGAGTGAACGGGTATTAAGGCTACCTAGCAAAATTTGTGATAGAGTATACAGTTTGTTCTCCCGTTTCCTCTCTGAACTAAACTGACGTAACCGACCCGGTACATCAGTGTGTGTGTGTGTGTGTGTGTGTGTGTGTGTGTGTGTGTGTGTGTGTGTGTGTGTGTGTGTGTGTGTGTGTGTGTGTGTGTGTGTGTGTGTGTGTGTGTGTGTGTGTGTGTGTGTGTGTGTGTGTGTGTGTGTGTGTGTGTGTGTGTGTGTGTGTGTGTGTGTGTGTGAATTTTAAATATATATCGCTTGAAGATGCATTTGCATCGAAGGCTGCTTTATTGTTACCTATTATCTATATGTATGTATGTATGTGGGTGTCGCATTTCATTGCAAAGTGCCTAGGACAGTCGCTGTAGAAGTGTACCACTAGTAGTAGTAGCAGTAGTAGTAGCAGCAGCAGCAGCAGTAGCAGTAGTAGCAGTAGTAGTAGCAGCAGCAGTAGTAGTAGTATAGCCAAATATCTATTATGTGAAATGCGTTGTCATTCACGTGTACAAACCGAACAATGCCACCCATCACAAAAAAACGATTTGAACCCCAAACAGTCAGACTGCTTGCACAAGCGTGTGACTGTACACCGCGCTGAAACCAACACAACGAGGAGTCTTCAATAGAAATAATTATTCTGGGACGTTCCTCAACACAACGCAATTGCATCTGAGAATTCCTTGTCACACTAACTCTTTTTTCAATTAAACAAAAAATAAAATGATCCGAATGCTTTATTTAATCCAAGCATGACACACTAATGAATTACACACTAATGGTTTGGTTGCTGTTGGCTTTTTTGGCCGCCACAGATCCATAATAGATTTTTCATTCCTGGTTTCAAGCACAAAAACTGTGCATGCACACACTGCAGGCACCATCT
>JABMCL010003116.1:402500-405000 GCA_018857735.1 Alviniconcha marisindica
CTTGTGACCTCCGGTCTTTCCTTCGCTTCAGTCCAAACGGCGGGCGTTCATTCGCTGGCGGATGATTGAAGTTCATCCGTTTGGAATGTGGCATTGCTGTATTGTGGAACAAACACGTTTGCTCTGGTGGCGTCAGTGTTGTTGTCCCAGATGACTTCTTCGTGAATAGTGCTGTCGAGATGGCCTGCTCACGCCACAGAGGCGCCACACTTGTCCATGTAGTTCATAATTTATTGAGAGCGGACACAATTCGTCGCTTCTGATCAGTTTTAGTAATTGGATTTCAACGTCCTGTCAACCGCACAGGGTCACCTCAGGACAGTCAAACTCTGTCATAAGTAAATGCATTTTTTTTAAATCCTTTCTCATGTATATTCACCCTTCGCAGGTAAAATCTGCAACATCAGTCCGCTCGCAAATGTAAAATAAAATTATGCACGCACAAGCAACCAAAATAATGTATTACTTTTTTGTGTGGAAGAGTTAGTCCCTTTACTATTGCCGTTGTTACACACACACACACACACACACACACACACACACACACACACACACACACACACACACACACACACACACACACTCACACACACACACACACACACACACGCACGCACGCACGCACGCACGCACGCACGCACGCACACGCGCACGCACACGCACACACACACACACACACACACACACACACACACACACACACACACGCTCGGACACGCTGGCATCGTCGACCATTCCGCCTGATCTATCGATACCAGATTAAAGATCTGTTTTAGGAATGGACAAATGCATACGGGCAAATACCAGTGCCATATGGCAGCAAGCCGCACATCATCTACCATCATCTCCTAGCGGCTCAACAAAAGCCATACAAAAAAAGCCAATCTCTTAACGAAAAATACTGGAGAAGTTTCTGGAGGGAAAAAAAAGTGAGGAGAATGGATGGATCATTAGCAGAAGAAGAAAAAAAATTACAAGACAAAATCAGCATCAAGACTAGATAGAAGGCCACGTCCCAGTTGTTGCAAAGCTCTGCAAGAGGGAGGTTTTACTGCAGCTAGTTTGATGGGGTTGGAGAAGCCTTCGCTGAGAACCGTAGGTATCGAGTCACCTGCTAGCAGCCTTACACGTGACCTCATCTATGCCACGAGATCGGCTTGATTGACTAAAAAGAGAGAATGGAGAAGCGTTTGCTTCTTCCGATACGGTGAAAAGGTGGAGCGGGTATCTGAGGGGAAATGAAGTCAAAAGAAACGAGAAGGCCAAAACTGGTTAGGTCGAATTGCTGATAGCAGGTGAAGCATGCATGGCCGTATTCAGACCTGCTCCGTGCTTAAGAGAGAGTGTTTTGATAGCTGTTCCCAGCAGAGGGTGTTTTGAATATTTCTGTGTCTGCAGTACATCAAGGTCCCTTCTGCAGAGATTCCGCAGCCCTTAAAGGTCTTGAGGCTATCTCCTTCTTAACCCTGGAGCAAGGGCGAAATAGGAACCTACAGCTTCTCATAAGTTGTTTTTTTCGCCTATAATACATACCGCCAGGAATTCTGCTGATCTCGTATTTCTCTTCTATAATACATACCGCCAGGCATTCTGCAGATCTCATATTTCTATTCTGCAATACATACCGCCAGGACTTCTGTTAATCTCATATTTCTCTTCTGTAATACATACCGCCAGGAATTCTGCTGATCTCATATTTCTCTCCGCGGTTCAATCACCTTCATTAGATTCCACTCCTCTCGACACATGAAGCGAAGTGTGCACGAACAGAGAGCCAGACGTTTACAAGTGATTTGAGCAAAGACTTTCCCTTCGGAAAAAGGGAATTTATGTCTTTGATTTGAAGAATCGTATTTCGCCTTGACAAAACCATCGTTCCTTAGTTTTAAAAGGATTGATTCTGCCTGTGTCGGGTTGGTTTGGTTTTTGTATTCACCAAACGTACTTTTAAATAAAGGAACCCGTCGTTATGGCGCATTTTAGGGTTCAATGATGTTCAACCCTGCAGACGTTGCCTGCCCACAAAAAACGTCTGTCGTGTTGAACATCGTTTAGAATTTAGGTCAAAGTGGAGGGGGGGGGGGGGGAACTAATTGTTGAGGTGTTATATTTAGATCTGGAAGGCATTAAACATAGTAAACCCGACTATAAAAAAAGAGGAGTAAATCCCTTCCTAGAGAGCCTATTGCGTGCATCAGGGTGGTCAGGCAACGTCTGTAGTATTGAATATCGTTGAAAATGTAGGTCGAAGCGTGTGTGGGGGGGGGGGGGGGGGGGGGGGGGGGGGGGTAACTCGTTATTGAGGCGTTATGTTTAGATCTGGAAGGCATTAAAGAGAGTAAATCAGACTAGAATTTTTTTTAGTGAATCCTACTCTCTTCATGAAGAAGCCTATTGGGTGCATCAGTACCTCTCCCCCCACCCCCACCCCCCACCCCCCCTTATGCCCCCACCCCCACCCTCACCCTCGCCCACCCACCCAGCCGAATCCGATTTCTGG
>JABMCL010003116.1:417500-418879 GCA_018857735.1 Alviniconcha marisindica
ACTCAGCCTTCGAAAGAGCAGAAGAGGCTACAGCTAATTCAGTAATGACGCAAGGGCTCAACCGGTTTCACCTTCAGTTGTGAGCACGGACCGACTGTTTCCGCTACTAATCTGAAGGCGAGTGACAGAGACAGAGATAGACAGACAGTCAGACACACAGAGACAGAGATAGATATTACATACATCTTTTGAAGAGAGGCAGACAGACAGGCAGACAGACAAGAAAGACTGACTGACTGACTGACTGACTGACTGACTGACTTTGACTGACAGACTGACTGACAGAGATGACACAGACACACACAGACACAGGTACAGATTACGCACTTCCTCTGAAGCGAGACAGAGAGGCAGACAGATAAACAGACACACTGACAGAGCGGCGGAGAAAGAGAGAGAGAGTAATTGCCATGCCGACGCGCGAACAGAGTAAAAGGAAACAAAAAGAAGGAATAGTGATTATTAAATTTTAGATAAAACTTTTTTAGACAAAGATTTTAATTTTAATTGCACCTATGGTTTTATATTAATTTTCTAAACTGTCCGCCTTTCTTGTGTTCTATCTATTGGAGAAAGGCTGCCTTTGTTGTGTTCTATGATGGAGAATGGCCCGCCTTTGTTGTGTTCTATCTGATGGAGAATGGCCCGCCTTTGTTGAATAAAACATGTTTTGAGAAAACTCAGTAGTGCATGTAACGTCGTCTATCGCACAACGACTTTTTACGGTGTCTTCAGTACTGGAGGATTTCATCTCCCGCTACAGGCAGAGAGACCTCAGTCAAGTAACTAACACCTCTGCAGAGCATCAGTTCTCGGCGCAGACCGCGGTCCAAGGGAGGCAACCCCGGCCGCATTGCTGAAGATGTCACAAGATGGGTTACTTCCCCTGCCTCAATGCTCAACCTCCACAACTCGTTCCAGATAAAAATTAAAGGAAACATCACTTGTACATCATAGTTCAGGAGCTGTGTGAGAGTCGAGGTGGCCGTCCTGGGCTGTCCGTCCTAACGAGCCTTTTGGTTTCCGTGGACGTAAAGCTATATTGAACCATGCTTCGGCATTGGTCTCAGCTTGTCCCTAATATGTCAACTGACATCAGAGGACATTAAGCAACACTACCTACCTACCTACCACTTGTACAAGTGGATGAAACGTGTACAGTCCTCTGTTGACAACAGCGTCCTCCGGTTAAACGCATTGTTTTACAGGACCAGTAATTTAGGTCGAGCGATGTCTCTGGAAAAAGGCTATTGTAATTCAGTCATGTTTGTTTCTGACTGACTGAGCTGGGAGTGACGAATAAGATGTTGCTGGAAGCAACGAGAGACAGACAGACAGACAGAGACAGAGAAACAGACAGAGACAGAGTTAGTAGACAG
>JABMCL010001800.1:0-17500 GCA_018857735.1 Alviniconcha marisindica
TGCCGTTTCGTGCATTTCGAACCCAGAGTTTCTAAGAGTCGCATGAAGAGCTCAAACCGAGCAGTAACTCCCAGCAGCATGCTTTTCAGACTTATTTTCTAATCCGTATACATAGTAGGTAAGTGTTATGCCCCCCCCCCCCCCCCCCCCCCTCACCCCCCAAGAAAAAAGAAGACGAAGGAAGAATGTGTCTGATTTGGGGGGATAGGGTGGGTGTCGCCGCCTTAACTTATGCACACTGTTTGTGTGGCAGCGTCGAATCTGATTGAATTACTTTTACCAGTGCTTGTTGTTGGTTGGAGAGAAAAAATCTGAAACAGGAATGACTGCTGGCGTTCTAAAACAAGATCTTGTTGGTTGCCTCCACGGCCCACACCTCGCCGCTCCAGTTCAAACACCGACAGTTCTATGGGCCGTGCGATTGATTTGTTCCCGAGTGCCCAGTTTCAGTCAGTCGCTACATGACGGGTGTCGTGAATTCCAGATTCAGTAGTTCACCTTTCTGTGTGGCAGGTACGGGGCAATTGCCACTGTCAGTCGTCAGCGGAAAGGTCAGAGGGTGTCAGTGCTTTTGTATCAGTGAAGCCCATGTAGTTTAACGAGTGAACGGCGAAATTGTGTTGGAAGGTCGGATGTCTGACCTTAAAGAGACCGAACGACGAAATTGCGAAGGAAGAGTGGAGATGTCTGACCATAAGAGATGAGGCGGTGAAGTTATAGGAAGGTGGGGTGTCTGACCATAAGAGAGAGTACGGCTAAATGGTGGAGGAAGATGGGGGTGTGTGACCATAAGAGAGAGTACGGCGAAATGATGGAGGAAGGTGGTGTGTGTGACCATAAGAGAGAGTACGGCGAAATGGTCGTGAAGGAAGACTGGATGCCTGACCTTAAAAGACAGGACAACATGTGTGATTTTAATGCGTATTTAATATCTCGCTTCCAACAGTTTGACACGTACTACACACGAAGCAGTCATCACCGCAAAACATGTGTCGCGGCGTGTCCCATCAGTCAACGCTTCGTACAGCTCTGACACCGCCCACCAGCCCCTCCCCCTCCCCCCCACCGTCCGGGCGCGTAATTGGATGTACATTAAACTTGTTATGCTTACGGCTTACAAAGCGGATCAGTGTGTCCACACTCGTTGGCTGTCTCTTGCGATTGCTGCTACAGTTTTACAGCTGCAAGATTTGGTTGCTGCAAAGTGCAGATACAAATTTCCTGCCGCAGACGTGCGCTTTCTGGCAACGGTTGGACTTTTTGTAGCTGGGGGAGGACGGGCAGAAATTTGGGAGAGACAGAACTGTATCTCGTTTTTTGTAGCTGCAAAACCTGTGGCAGATTTGCAACTGCAAAAGCGACCTGTCGCATCCATATTTGATGCTCTTTTACGGCCGCAAAAATGGGCGGCAGCTTTGTCGTTGCAAAGTTGCTCTGGCCGCAGAAAAATCGCCTCATGTCTTTGCGTGTAAAGCGGGAGGGGGGGGGGGGGGGGGAAAAGTTGATTTATGTGCCGAAATATTGCCACACTTTTTTTGCAGCAGCAGCAGCAAAAAGTAAAGTTGTCGCTTCGATGTGCAAGTTTGCAGCTGCAAGTGTGCTCGGCTTCACAGCGACGAATGTTAGCAGCTGCAAGTCTCGAATATTGGCGGCAGCCGCTAATGATATGTGACTGGATATAACGCAAACCGTGTTGTGCTTACAGTGTACAAGTGGATCAATCTGTCCTCACTCGCATGGCTGGGTCCCGAAAGATGCTCCACTGGGTCTCACGGCTCCGGTCACAATTAAGCTCGTGTCGTGTGGGTTAATAACGTTTGTTTTGCATCAGTACGGGCTGTGGGATGTGTTCAGTCGGTTGTTGTTGTGTGGAAGTACTGTGGAACCGTAGCGGCTATGACTTTACGGTTTACGGAAGCAATGGTGCGCTGTCAGTGTGACTGTGTGGTTGAAGCGTTGCGTTAGATCCACGTGGGGCCTCTGTGCTGTGACAGTCACCATGCAGCCGGATAGGAGGAATACGGTTTGCAAAACGTACTGGTAAGCTTTCAGTGCTCTAAACGCTACACCAAAAAGTGAGTCCTGTCTGCGTCTGTCCTGGCAGGCAAGCCTCAAGGGAAATATTTTTCGAAGGCTTGTTATTGGTTTTGAAGCAAAGAGGCGCTACAGAAGGGGGGGGGGGGGGAGGGAAGAAGAAGAAAAATGTTTTTGTGTGGTTTTTTCTTTTTCTTTTCGTTTTGTTTTTTAAGGGGGGGGGCTTGGGGAGAGAGAGAATTGACGAGGAAACAGCTGCAAATGACATGGACGGATTCATCCTCTCTCCGAGCAGAGATTCCTGCCAGGTATTCCCCACAGCACGACATGCCAGAGCTGCCGTTCGTCCTCTGCAACAAAGCGTTACGTGACAGCTCATTTTCTTCTCCCCAGTACCCCTTCCTCCCCCCCCCCCCCCCCCCCCCTTTTCTCCACTTCTTTTCCTGACTGATTGTAAGCGGAACTGGCAAGAGTGGCACGAGTCGAGGAGCAGCAGAGGTTCCGGGATAGAAAAAGAGGCCGGTTTGTGAAGCCCCCCGCTTCCCAAACCCCTTTTTCTATCCCGGAACCTCTGGCTTGGATCAGCAGTCGTAATGAAGATTTGATGAACAGCAAGTTTATGAAGTCTGACACGGATTGCTTTTTGTTGTTGTTGTTGTTTTGGTTTAAGCACAGTTTTACTTAGCACACAACGGAGAGTTTTGTAAAGAAGTTACTGATTGGACAAGTTGTTGTTTTAAATAAGATTGTTGTTGCTTTTAACAAAAACTCCTAACAAAGCGTTAAAAACAAAACAAACAAAAAAACCGAAAACAATAGGAAGACTTTATAGGGTTTCTCAGGCTTTATAGGGTTTCGAACTTTAATAACTTTGTAGGGTTTCTCAGGCTAATTCAGGCATTCGCCGGATCTCTCTCTCAGGTGCCGGAACTTCGGCAACTCCTAACACGCACATATTCATTACGAGCTAATCACATTCCGGCTAATTCAGGTATTCGATCTCTCTCTCGGGTGCCGGAACTCCGGCAGCTCCTAACACGTATGTATTCATTGTGAGCTAATCACATTCCTGCTGGCTAATTCAGGTATTCGATCTGTTTCTCAGAAGAACTTCGGCAACCCGTAACACGTACATATTCATTATGAGCGGAGCACTTTCGGGCTAATTCAAGTATTCCACCCGCCTCTTACTCCGGCCATTGTAACTCGTACACCTACGAGCTGAAGACTTTCGGGCCAATTCAGGACTTCGCTCTGTCACCCAGAACAACTTCAGCATTTGACGACGATTTGGACCTGTCTCCCAGAAGAGCCTTTGAAGGTAATGACAGTCACACGCCCAGCAGTCAAACTAAACGGGGACGCCATTCGGCTTGCGGAGGAGGGCTAGCTGGCTAGGTCTGGAGGTGTGTGTGTGTGTGTGTGTGTGTGTGTGTGTGTGTGTGTGTGTGTGTGTGTGTGTGTGTGTGATTCCTGTCGGAGTTTACGACTGTTTTGACTTGCTCTTGCCCTCCACAAAAAAACGGGGATTATGCGGGCCCACGAGTGCTGAAGATGATTCGATAAGCGGCGAGAGTCGTCAGCAGGTAATCGGGTAATGATGTAGACCTCGCTACCGACCTCTCCGTGATGAGCCCCCGTCTGTTCCTCCCTCGGCAAACCCCCTTGCGAAAGCGGTGGGAAAATCAATTTGCTCACAGTCTCCGTGAAGCTGTGGGGAGCGACCGTGTGGCGGTGCCATACAAAATAGATGATGATGTGTGCCTGGTGCCAGCCGGCGTGCTCCGCCTTCTGTATTGACACCCCCCCCCCTCCCCCTTCCCCCCATGTTGTACGAGAGGCATGCATTGTATGCACATAATAATGTTCAGCCCCCCTCAGTACCATCGGGTCAAGGAAGGAGAAAGCTGTATTCCAAGCATGTTCCTCGGGGTTGTTGCATCAACCTCCCGCGCATAGGTCTCCGCTTCCTTCCCTCCTCTCTCCCTTCTTCCCCCTCCCGCGCGCACCATGCCTATTACAACTTCACGTTTTCCTCGTCTTTCTTTGATGTTGTAGCGGTTACCTGCCTTTATAGCTTAGTCATGTTTCGTTATCATCATTCCCCTCCCTTCCCCCCGCCAGCTCCGTCCCCTTTCTTGCCTTCTTTCCTAGTTGTGACGATAGTTGGGGTTGGGATGCATGTTTTGAAATCAACCTTGTGTCAGTCCTCTGGTGTTTTGTTTTTTGTTTGTGTTTGTTTGTTGTGTGTGTGTGTGTGTGTGTGTGCGTGCGCGTGTGCGTGTGCTTTCTCCCTCTCGTACAGATCCCACCCCCCGACCCCCATCCCCATCCTCTCCGACCCCCCAGAGGTCATTTATCTGCTGAAAATCATACGGAAGTGGGTGCAAATTTAGGGGACACAACAAAGTCGTGGCTGAAGTCATATCCTATATTCTCAAAGTAATGGGTAGCGCTGGGCGACGATGACTTAGCAGTTGTTTGGCCCCCCCTCCCACACACACCCCCCCACCCACCCCACTTCCCATCACCCCTCCGGTCTCTCATGAACTTTCACTCTTTTTGTCTAAGAAGATAAAAATCTACCCGTCGCGCCCGCTTCTTTCAGTTGTCTTCCTCTGTTGACGTTCGTAGCTCAGCATCGTAATACATCATGTACAGCATGGACGCGAGAAGAATGTCCGCCGCAGACAGGGCTTGGGGTCAACAGCGGCAGCACCGGCAGCGTCTGTCTGCCTGTGCCTGCACTCCCGTGTCACATTCTTCGCCGCTGCCACGTATTAGCACCTCTCGGGTGCAGTTTGCATGAGAGCACAACAGATGGCAGGCTAATTGGCAAACTCTTCCAAGGGATGAGGTTGCACCTGATTGATCCAGTTGTTGCTGTTGTTGTCTTGAACTGACGTTGTCTCCACTGACACCAGTCAGTCCCGGCTGCACGGGACCGTAGCCACCCGAGGCTTGTCAGCCGGAGAGTGGGCCGGGCCGGCACACAGCACGTGCTGCCCAGCGCAGTCCCTGGTCTCAGACCGGCGCACACTCCCGTACCTGTTGTGTGTGTGTGTGTGTGTGGATACATGTACCCATTTGCCAGACGCCGGACACCTTTGATCTCCTCTCTTGCTTACCTGGCAGATCTGGCCCGGCGCGGGATTCTGCTCCACCCTGAGTGTCGGTCAGTTCGGGTTGTGTGTGCTTTGCGTGCACGTGAAACCATCGAACTGGTGATCTGTACACTGTAGCGCTTCAGTTCTGGATACGTTGTGGACTGCAAGCTGATTGGAGAAATTTGTAGCTTTTGTCCCGGTTTGACTTGGCGTAGGGTAAAACTTCTTTCTTTAAAAAAATGCTAAAACGGATTTTTAAAGATTTTTTTTAAACCTACGTGTTTTCATTTTAAATGTCTCTTTTGTGGATCGAGTTTGCCCGGAGTGTTTTAAGCTTGCTTCGCTTTAATTTTTGCGTTCTGTTTGTCCGGAGATCGTTTTATTTATTTGATCGCCCTAAACGACGCTGGCAGTAATCTTTGTTAGTCTGATCGCCAGAACACTTCTCGTGCAGTATTGTTTTATGAATACGACCTCAAACAAACAAAAAACCTGGACAGACAAGTACTGTGTTATTAATCTGATCGCCAAAAACGGCACATATATAATTGCCATTTTATTAACCCGATCCGCAGAAGAAACAAAAACAAAAGATACAGGCAGCATGTAGACAAAACAGCACGTCTGCGCGTTTGGCTGGCACCGTTCCACCTGGGTGTGAGTGAAATCAGATTGGTCTCGTTCACTTCGTTATAACTCAACCGAGGTTACTGCCGGCAAAGAAAGCATCGGCTGCCCTTGAGGCGGGAAGGAAGACAACGAGGCTCGCATCCACACGCACGCCAGAGCCCGTGTACGCTAGTGTGAGCAGCGTCAGACGAAAGGGGGTTCAGAGGGTCCGGTTGTTTGGCAGTGAAGAACCAGGTTATATGTGCGTGTGTTGGTGCTGTCGGCATGGATGATTTTTTGTCGCGGTGCTGCGAGTGTGTTTGGTGTGTGATGACGGCAAGGTGAGTTACTACGTGCTTGAGTGTTGTTGTTTTTGTGTTATTGTTGAGTGTGTGTGTGTGTGTGTGTGTGTGTGTGTGTGTGTGTGTGTGTGTGTGTGTGTGTGTGTGTGTGTGTGTGTGTGTGTGTGTGTGTGTGTGTGTGTGTGTGTGTGTGTGTGTTGTTGTTGTTGTTGTTGTTGTTGTTGTTGTTGTTGTTGTTGTTGTTGTTGTTGTTGTTGTTGTTGTTGTTGTTGTTGTTGTTGTTGTTGTTGTTGTTGTTGTTGTTGGTTGGTTTGTCACCAAATGTGTGCAGAGAACACAATGCCAATACTCGCCCCATACATGGTACCGTGTAAATGACCGCAAATGAGGAATACTAGCAGATTATATTTAGCGTAGGATTCCCAGCAGATTATATCTAGCGTACGATTCCCAGCAGATCATATCTAACGTACGATTCCCAGCAGATTATGTGTATATTCCACTTGAATAAGGGATGATTGCAGGCTCCCTAGGAGAAGGCAGCGGTCTAATTGCATTGGCATGGTTGTTATTGTGGACGTCACGTCTTCCATAGCTCACTTCCGGCACGCGGTGACAAGGGGGCGTCCTCCAGGTGCCGCCACCGCACGTCCAGCCGCTTCCGACTCAGCGGCACGCGCGCACCACACATGAGCATGCATCCACAACAGTGCCGTGCTAGAGGGGGAACACAGAGAGAGAGAGCATGTGTATATGCGAGTGTGTGTGTGTGTGTGTGTGTGTGTGTGTGTGTGTGTGTGTACCTTGTGGTTGACTGGGCTCAAAGCACCAACTAACTAACTCTGTGTGTGTGTGTGTGTGTGTGTGTGAGAGAGAGAGAAGAGAGAGAGGAGAGAGAGAGAGAGAGAGAGAGAGAGAAGGGGGTGGGAAGGGGGGTGGGGAGGGGTTGGATTTTAAGGCCCTGTCAGCTACATGGGGTCAACTCGGGAAGGGATGATGAGAGAGAGAGGGGGAGAAGAGACAGAGGGGGAGAGAGTACAAGTTATACATCCCATCGATCTCCACGCACGTTAAAGGGGCATTTTATAGTCACGTCTTGGCGCATGTGTAGGGTGACCAGCATAACGACGTTCGATCGCCACACAGTGGGACCATAACAGTAGACTGGAAGCGAGAGAGAGAGAGAGAGAGGTAACGCTGCAATCCATTCAACTGTCCTTCTGCACGCACATGTCGAGTGACCAGCGTAAAGCTGACCACACTGACACGAGGGACCATAATGCGCTAGGAGCAAGGAGTGGGGTCGGGGGCCTGGGGACAGGAAGGCAGCCATCGAGCCACGGACGTAAATGCAAATCCATGCGTCCAACTGTCCATCTGCACGCACGTTTATATATATCTAAATATGGCAGCATCACGTTGGCCGCCCTCTCTGTGTATTGACCACCGTCCTATCTCTTCGCCCTCAGTTCAGTCAGTAGTCGCCGCTTGGAGTCTCGCAGTATGTGTGTCGCGTGTCTTGTGGTGAGGACGCTATCTTGTGGTGAGGATGCTGTCTTGTGGTGAAGATGCAGTCTTATCTGTCACAAAGTGGACGCTAGTCGCGCCGTCCTATTAGCTGCATATCGCTATAATTAGCATGGTCTCGGAGATGGTCCGGTTGCGTGGTGGGCTCAGTTTTTCCGGATCGCGCGTGCTGCTCCTCCTCTGCAAGTGCAAGCTAAGCCTCAGGAAGATTGGGGCGCAGGTTTGGTGATGGCGGCGGCTAAGCCCCTCGTAAAGCCTGGCCAATGAGCGGGTCACGTGCCCGATCAGCTTGTCCGTGTGGGCTTTCCGCTTCCGCTTGCACGGAGTTGGCACTCGCGGCCCGGGACGCCTTCCTCCTGTCAGCGTAATGTGTTGCGACATTCTCGGGGCTTTTCCTGCGGTCTCTGACTTTGGGACTGAAGCAAGTCTGTCGATTACGTCCGTCTTCTGACTCGCATTATAACCACACTCTCTGTCGCACACTCCGGTGAGAGCTCAGGATCTGTGTGAAAGTCGAGACGGCCGTCCTGGCCGGGCTCCCGTCCCTAATAAGCCTACGGTTTCGTTGGTTGAAGTGTTGCTTGACGTCCACAGAAACCGTAGGCTTATTAGGGACGGGAGCCCAGGACGTGTATATACAGGTCCATGGTTTCTGTGGACGTAAAGCAACACTCGGCCAACCAACACTCAGGTAGTGTGTCCGTAATAGGGTAGAATACAAGTGTCTCAGCTTCCGAAAGTGGAGGGAGGAGGCAGGCAAGAACTGAGTTGACTGGAGGCTGGAAAGTGGGCGTGTACTATGCTTTCCGGCTGTGTGATTTTGAGTGTGTGTGTGTGTGTGTGTGTGTGTGTGTGTGTGTGTGTGTGTGTGTGTGTACAGGGACAAAGTCTGTGTTTACACACACACACACACACACACACACACACACACACACGCAACACACACACACACACACACACACACACACACACACACACACAGAGTTACAGTACGGTGCTGTGCATGTGGGCTGGTCGTTCTACCGGCATCGGGCCAGACGGTATTGACGAGTTCCTGGCTTTTCCGACGGTGCTTGAGAGGTCGACGTAACTCCCAACTATTCTTAGGTAGGCTCGTTAGGATCCAGGAACTTGGCAGTTTACATTGATCCCATGTGTGTGTGTGTGTGTGTGTTTAGGGTGTGTGTATTTAGGGTGTGTGTGTGTGAGTGTGTGTGTGTGTGTGTGTGTGTGTGTGCGCGTGCGTGCGTGTTGTGTAGGGTGTGTCTGTTGGTCGGTCTGCCTGTCCCCTGGCGCAGGTTGACGTCGACCCAGGCGCAGCTACGACTAGGATCAATAGCTGGGCTGAGAGCGGGTTCCATCCCTCTGGAGAAGGAGGGAGACATTAATTAACCATCGCCCCCCTCCCTGCAAGCCGCCGCCGCATCAGAGGGCAGCAACGGCCGCATTCCCCTGCAATTTGAACATTGCCCCTCGCTACACCCCTCACCTCCCTATGCATACGGGATTGCGTGATCACTCTCTCCTTTCTCTTCTGGCTTCCGGTTTTCTTTGCCTGTTGATTTACCCCTCCCACCTCCCTCCCCTCCATCTCCTTGTTGGCTGTGCATTTTTTTTCTTTCTTTTCTTTTTCTTCAAAGCGTCGAGCGTCGAAATGAGAGTGGTTTGGCTGCAGGAAGGCAAGAACTGTCTGTGCTGGCAGCGGTGACGTCAAGAATGGTAGGAACTGAGTGGTGTGGCGTTAGGCGACCTGGAGATGCTCGCGGCCCTGCTGGCTTTTCTCCACTCCTCGCCTGTTAAGTTTTCCATTACTGTGACATGTCGCCCTTTAGAATTGGATTTTTCTTCTCTCCAACCCCCCCCCCCCCCCCCCCCCCCCCTTCCCCAATTCCCCCTACCCCTTTCAGCGAGATGAATCAGGGCTGCTGCTTTATATTTGAGCAGAGCTTTTATCGTAGCATTATCTTGCGAAAAGAGGAGACACACACACGCACATGATGGACAGATTCCCGAAATAAATGATTATCGCAAAAGTTCTGGCATGGGTTCTGACGTTTTGACGTCACGCTTCCCCATTGGGCACGAAGGCCTGTTATTCGTATACCATCCTCTTCAACCTTTGTAATATATTGAGATGGATGTGTGTGTGTGTGTGTGTGTGTGTGTGTGTGTGTGTGTATGCGCGCGCGCCTAGTGTGTGGGTGTGCGCGCGCGCGCGCGTGCGTAGTGTGTGTATTTGGGTGTGTGCGTGTATGTGTATGTGTGCGTGAATGCCGTTAACACCTTTTCTTTTATTGTTAACTTTCTAGGAGGGTTTCCGCCTCTTCTTCAGTGGCAGTGGGGAAAAAAAGGGGGTTGTTGGCGCGTGATCTTCAGAAGTGTTTTTGGGTCAAGGGTCGAGAGAGGAAACAGGAAGGCGTTTTCGGTGTGGTCCTCTTGCTGCTAGTTCTATGACCGTGATTTAAAGGAACCAGCCTGCCCAAAGCCAATTTTGTTCGTGGACGGCGTCATCTCTCCAACAGGGAGAATGCTGAATAATCGGAGATTTTGTTTTCATTTTAAACTCTCTCTCTCTCTCTCTCTCTCTCTCTCTCTCTCTCTCTCATCAGTGACGGTTAGCAGGACTCGACTGTACGAAACATGGTCAAGTGTCACAGCTGGCCCGGCGCTCAGCCACGGCCTCCTTGACACGAGCAGGCAACTTCTTTTCCCGATAACAAAGAGGCGGTACGTGCAATACGGGAGCGCTAAGACCATGGGCCTACATATCTGCCTAAGTCCTTGTCCAAGACGGTAGCCGTTATTGTGTGCAGCCAGTTCCGCTCTCTGTCACAGGCAAAACTAAGCTTAGAACTAAAAAATAGAATCAGAGAAATATTTGGACACAGAATCATTCGTTTGAATTATTTTTGAATTATGTTTTACCTCTAATCTCTCTCGCCCTGATATAACCGCAATGGTTGACTGGGCGTAAAACACCAAGTTACTATTACTACTCTCATCTCTTCTGCCAGCTTGACGAAACTTGTTTTGGGAAGATTGGTTCCTTTAAAACCGTGGGGCAGTGCACTAGTTGAGAGGTGCTCTGCCTGTCTGTGGCAGGCACGTGGGCCATGAACGTGTGATAGTTAAGTATGCGTCGAAAATCAGGATATGGTGCAGATGATACGCGTTTTCCCGCCGTTCAGGCTGTTTCCCTCTGCACTGATACGACACGACGTGCACGAGTAAATCCGAAACAGTGGAAAGGAGCTGTGACCAGATGTTGCGTGCTAAGGTCGTGCGGTGCAGAGGAGGGAGTAGGGGAGACGAGGCCCGTGTGTGTGTGTGTGTGTGTGTGCGCGCGCGTGCACAAAAGTAATCAGCGCGAGAGAAATGTAAAACAATAGAGCCCGAACAGTGCCCTTCTATTTATATTGCTAAAGAACAGAATCGTCAGCCTGACCCGTTTTTAACTAGCTAGACGTTTTTACACACGTTCGAGCTGTTGCTGGCGACCTCGCTCACTTGCCCTCCTTTTTCTCGTGCTTTGTCTAAAGTCGGCCAATAAACCTTTCTCTCGTGCTGTGTCTGAAGTCAGCCAATAAACCATCAGTTTCGAAAAGGTGTCTGCGACGGTTCCTCGTTTGAGAAAAAACAAACAAAACCGCGCTTAAATATTTCATGATAGGTACATAACCACAACGCGCGAGACTTGGCGGTAGGTATATATACTATAAGACTGGCTGTGTTCCGAATCAGAGTTCAGGAGCTGTGTGGAAGTCGAGGTGGCCGTCCTGGACTCCCCGTCTTAATGAGCCTTATGGTTTCTGTGGACGTAAAGCAACGTTGAACCATGCTTAGGCATTGGTAAGAGTTTGTCTCTAATATGTCAGCCAACATCCGAGGACATGAAGCTCTACATCATCATGAGTGCCGAGCGTCGAGCGAGACTGGCAGAGAGCAGAGGGCACGTGGTGTGTGTGACCTGTGCCACGCTGTTTAGTCAATCGTCTTCGCGTCCTCCCCCCTTTTCACCTGACACCATCCTCACGTGGTCGCCGCGGCTTTCGCCCCCAACGGCATTCAGTTTAAGAATAAGATAATTGAATTGTGGAGTGTGGACATCTTCCCCTTCTGCCTCAGTCATTGCTGGTCCAGCACAGGCGGAAGGGGAAGATGACCAAACTTCCTTCGTCCTGCCCAAAAAGCGGCAGTTCTAACACACTGTGTCGTGGCCATGGCCGGCCGCCAGGGTGGCGGTCAGTGGCGCATCACAGTCCGGCATCGGCACGGCGAGGCAGTGACCATCGATCGGCCTGCCCAGCCTCACCCGCGTGTGAAGACCCCGAGCCTCGCTTTCCGGCACCCTTCCTCCGCAAGAAGGGAGGCGATGCTTGGAGTCTGCGCGGCGTGAGCCGGTTCAGTGGCACAAGGAACTTGGGCCGGAAGGCCAGACCGGCAGTCGCTGCTTGGGGCGTGTCAGTCAGTCGTGTCAGTCGCAGTCACCTCAACAGTTCGGCTCGCGGGGCGTTGCCCATAGACCTGGACTGAAGTTCATTTGAAATTTGCGCACACTTTGGCCTCGCAGAGATTGGCGGGATATTACGTCAGCAGTTATGGGTCTGTCACATGGCAAACGCGGGATTCCGTGTCGTCGAGTCAGAAAAATCATCTGGTTTCCTTTGCACCAGAAAGATCTTTTGTCACCCTCTTTGCAGGCACTGGCACGTGAGTCTCGTCACTGTCACTAGCGCCATGCAAGTCGTCGCAATGCCGCGCGGGTTTCACGTGCGTGTGTGGTCCCTGCCCCGGCGTGAGTAATGGGGCGCGTGTGAGGTGCGTGCGTGTAACTTCACGCATGGAGAGGGCGGGGTCTCTCTCTTTTCCTGAGTGGGCCCCGCCCCTTCTCTCCCGCTCTCACACCCCCACAGGCCCTGGCTTTTTTGGAGTGGCAGGAGCAGTATCAGTGACTGACTTGTGGCTTCTCAGTGTGGAAAGAGAGGTCCTTTTGTTCGATCAGGTCCCCCGCGACGTCTGTTGCGCTTTAAGCGCTTTGGGTTGAATGGACTTCGTGTTAATAATTGTAATCCCGTTGCCGGGGAATAACCCTGTGGCGACTTCCTTGGGGCTTTAGCTCTACACTGTGGTGGTCCAAGGTCGGTGGTGGGTTTGTTTTCTTTCGGAGCATCGTCTCTAGTGCTGCCAGATGTTGTTGGCTCAGCGACGGCCGCAGTGACGTTACCAACAGGTTGGGTCGTATGTCGCTTTCGTCCAAGTTGATTTGTTATTGTGTGGTGCCACCTCTCCCTCGGTTCCGTCTCGGATACCGTGATGGCAAAAACGCATGCAGGTGGGACATGTGATTCGCTGCTGCCCTCATCAGGTGAGTGAAGGGACCACCTTTGTCCTGAACTGAATTTGGCTTGGAAAGATGTCATGTGTAATTCCCCCCCCAACCTCACCCCTTTTAATGTTTTCACTATTATGAATGTGTGTGTGTGTGAGAGGGAGAGAGAGAGAGAGGAAGAGAGAGAGAGAGAAAGTGACTTATCGTACAAGCATTTGAGCGGCTTTTTCGTTTTGGGCTTATACTGTAGGCGCTTTTTTGTTTCAAATTTCGAACTTTCGAACTGACCAACAAGCGGTTCCGGCGTTACCCGCCGCCAGACCCGTCCCGACAACAGAAGCCGCGTCGTCGTCATGCAGTCACGGTGTCGCACAGTTGGACGGCGGCGGTCAGTGCGGGGTAGGAAGTCAAACGAGCCGTAAAACAGCCCACAAATGCCGCGGTGGCTGTTCGAGGTTAATAGTTCGGTCTCCGAGTCTGTCATTACCTCCTCAGGCCGGGCCCCGGGTAGGAGGCGGCAACACCGAAAGACAAAGGCCAGTGGAGGCCAGGGTCAGCAGGTCCAGCCAGGTTGGCCAACACACACACACGCACGCACGCACGCACGCACTAACTCGTCCCATCAGAGACACTGACTCATTTATGCCCTGCACGGGAAAGGGCTCTGCTAATAGTTTGGCACTTTCGCAAACGTACCTGAATAGTGTTGATTATGTGTGAGTGTTCACAGCGTTTAAGTTTCGTTTTATGCTGTATAAAATCATTTGTCGCTTCAGTGATTCAAGACTGTATTTGTTCTCACAAGTTGTGACGAAGGCGACTGATGTGGTCGAGTTGCTCTCTCTCTCTCTCTCTCTCTCCTCCTCCTCTCTCTCTCTCTCTCTCTCTCTCTCTCTCACACACACACACACACACACACACACACACACACACACACACACACACACACACCCCTTATGGGGTTTTCCCCCGGTAAATACTCGGTTTCCCGGTTTCGGTAAACGGTTCCCAGTGATGAAATGCAGTTGCGTACATCAGCGATTATTTATGTACGCATAAGTATTGTAAGTTTCAGACGAATTTAAGGCGGTTAGTTGGGAATTCCGGAGGTTTGGGGAGTTTTTTTGTTTTTTTTTTCGAAAACGAGTAGGACCCCCAGCGCCTGACACGGTATCCCCGAGTGGATCCAGCCGCCTTTTCCGGCCCCGTCAGATTCAAACGACTCCCCGTGCCAGTCATCCCAGTCACGAGACGACAGACCCCGCCAGACACGTCACTGTTCGGCTGACGACCCACTTAGTCTGAAAAAGAGAGAAAAAAACAGGACACCGGAATGGTGAAAAGTCTCTCTCTCTCTGTATAAATATATATGAAAGGCACTGACCAGGACATGTGTGTGTCAGTGTGTGTGAGGTGTGTGTGTGTGTGTGTGTGTGTGTGAGAGAGAGAAGAGAGAGAGAGTGTGTGTGTGTGTGAAAGAGAGAGTGTGTGTGTGTGTGTGACGTTTTCCGCGTATGAAGCGATGGGAATGCAATACACTGCAATGCAGCCCAAGCAGCAGGGGTCGGCTAGCCTGAGTTGTTTTTGCTGTTCATGTTGTTCGGTGCTGCCGCTTTGCCATTCGCTCTGGCGGAAACTGAATCCGGTTCTGCATGGGAAGCTGGCTTATCTCTTGCGGTATCGCTGATGTCATGCTTGTTGCCCACATGTTGGTTTCAGTGTTGGTGCGGACGGCTGGTTGTTGGGTTTTCATCTTCGTCTGATGTCATGCAGCCCCCCCCCCCCCCCCCCCGCCTTCCCGAGTCCCCCAACACCCCCACGGCACCCCCTCTCCCTTCCATTAAATCCTGTCTTCGTTTGTACCAACAACATTGTGGGCTAGTCAGAGAGTATGAACAGTACTAGGAACAGTTATTAAAGTTGTGTGAACAGTACTCACAACACGGCCACTCGTGATATGAGAACAATAACACAAACACTCCTTGTGATGTGTGAACACTATAAAAACACTATCACTGATGTCTGAGAACTGACAATAACTCCTTGTGCCATGTGAACACTAACACTATCACTGATGTCTGAGAACTCCTTGTGGTGTGTGAACACTAAGAAAGCACTATCACTGATGTCTGACAACTGATAATAACGCTGTCGGGGCTGTCCAGACTGACAGGTCGCCACTGGGGAGGGACATCCCAGTAATAATCAGTAAGCGAAATTTATTTGCAATTATGTTATTTAATCATGTGGGGAGATGGGAAGTTGAAACACAGCAAAAACACCCGGGACAGAAATACGCAAGGGGATTCTTTCAAGCTGATTGTTGCACTGGGAACAAAACAAGACTTTCCCCGTTGAACTGGTTTCGATCCCGAGCGTACTTTCCTTGTGGTACTTGCTCTGGGTCACTGATTGGTCCGCGGGGGCTGGACACGGCTGATTTGAAAGGCTGAATGTAGCTGGTTTTGTTCAGTAGAGGGTCAGAGATTAGGAGCTGTGTGAAAGTCGAGGTGGCCGTCCTGGGCTTCCGTCCATAATAAGCCTACGGTTTGTGTGGACGTGAAGAAACACACCCAAATTAGTACAGGGTTCCGCACTGAGCTGTCTAAGTCCAGCCTTTTTCATCACAAGCTTTCGCCATCTGACCATCAGGTGGTACTGTGTTGGTTGGTGGAATGCACTACGAGTTCAGTCTGGTTCCAGAATTCAAACCGATTGTGATGTGCCTCATTTGATTTTAGCGGATGTCTCTTGTCATCGCTTGTTCTGAAGGTTCTGTCGGGGATCCACTAGTCTTTCACTCCTTTGCTGTGCTCTAGCTTCTGCCGAAAACATGACGGCCGCCCTTAGGGGTTTTCGCGCGGAATGTTCACTTGTGATGTGTGATGTTCTGATTTACCTGACGTGCGTGGGTGATTGACAGCCCGGAATCAACTGTTACCACGGGGAGTGGAGTCACAGTTTCAGCGAAGAGCATAGTTTTACGTCAGTTTGTTTATCAAAGATGCTTCTGCCGCTGTTGCTTGTGCTCTGGTGAGGATGGCTGTCTGCATGTCGTGTTGATCTTGGCAAGATACCCGCCAGGGCAGGTCATGTTTTGGTATCCTACCTGTCCATCGCTGTACAGCTTTTTTTTCTTTTCTTCCCTTTTTTCCAACACTGGCTTGCTTTGCGTGTTTAATTTGTTTTTATGTGCAAAACCTACGTTTTGTGTGTGTGTGTGTGTTTTCCTTGTTTTTTGTTGTTGTTGTTGTTGTTTTGTTTTGTTTCCCCCATTGTGGCATAACAGATAATACGCATCTGCCCATCATTACAATGCGTACACTCATTCAAGTCAGTCACGCTTCTTTTCCATGTCTATCATAACAGTTTCATTTTCATGCAAGACACATATCCATCAGTTACAACTTCACGTGTTCCCCTACCCGCACCGTTCATTATTCTTTCAAATTGATGTGTGTGAGTTGTTTTGTTCTTGTTTTTGTTTAATTCCCCCTCCCATCTGCCTGCTATACGGCTTCTTTGTCGTGGACATGTTATGGGGATGGGGGGGGGGGGGGGGGGGGGCAGCCGTGCACGGATGGACCCGTTTTTCAGTGAGTAAGTAAACATGGTGCTTAACGTCCACAGAAACCATAAGCCTGATTAGGGACGGGACCAGCATCTATTTCGTAATAGCCCAGGCTATGTATGTGCCAAGGCGGAATTGTCTTGGGACACGACTGTTCCTATTGACCAGTTGCAGCTGCAGTCGTCTGTACGACCACGTCAGTGAGACCACGGACACTGCCGGGGCGAGAGAAGCACTGGAAGGGAGACTATATAGTGTGTGTGTGTGGATGACTCTCTCTCTCTCTCTCTCTCTCTCTCTCTCTCTCTCTCTCTCTTTTCCTCTCTCTCTCTCTCTCTCTCTCTCTCTCTGCGGTTGCTGTGTCTATTCTTGCGCGCTACTGGCTCCTGATAATCCTGTCGCCTCGTCCTTTTTGCCCTGTGTTCTCACTCTCTTCGCTCTTTTGGCGGTGCTGGGTTGTCTCAAGAAGTCCCCCACCCTCTCGCTTGCGACGATGTGAAGTGGGCGCGTGCACAGCTAGAGGGTCCCCCCCCCCTCCCTCCACACACACACCTCTCCCCCATCCCTCCTCCCACCGTCACCGACATTCACACCACAGCTAATTTGCCTTGAAGACGTTACCCCTCCATGCCTTGCTTTTGTGCGGCCAAGACCACGGACCTATATTATTGTCTGCGGTCCATGGCCAAGACAGTGCATGCGCCCAGAGCGGAACTGCGACAGTGCTCTTGACTCCCTCGCCCAAGTGGGCAAGCGCCTGCGTCAGGCCGATAGGACGGCGGCACAGACAGAGGGGGCCATTTAGACCTGACACGCTGTGGGTGCAAGCTTGTCGCAGCGGAACATCGCGGCTCGCGCACATGACTGTCATCAAGTGGCGGCGGACGTCAGAGCGGCTCAGTCACGGCTTCTTTTTGCAGCGATCATCAACGCGTTGGACTTTGCCTGCACACGTCATACGGGACGCTGGATATTTGGTGGTGTCATCTCTCTCTTCCCCCTCTCTCTCTTCCTTCGTACG
>JABMCL010001800.1:22500-125000 GCA_018857735.1 Alviniconcha marisindica
GTACTGTACTGTGCTGTATTGTACTGTGCTCCACTGCATTGTATAGAAATTAGCGCTTCCCTTGACGGAAGTGTTGACCTTGATTTTAGTCCACGGTATTTTGCGTCAAAGCGACCGCTTGTAAATCTGTAAAAGTCTGCTTAAATTTCTTTAATGTGTTCATGGTACAAGCGAAGAAGTACACGCTTTAACCCTCTCCCTCTCTCTGTGAGTGTCTCTCTCAGATCAATAATTATGATAACATCACTAGACCATTCAGTTAGTTATTTGCTTTTTACCGCCCCCCGCCTCCCGTTTTGTTCTTGGTTTTGGTTTTGGTCTTTGTTTTGTTGCCTCTGACTTTTTGACAACAATACGCCGTCTTGCCATCGTAAATGTGTATGTAATTATCATTTTGCCAACAGGTAACACTCAAATAAGCGTACTGTTTTTGTGTTTCCTGTACTCATTTGTCGATCTTACGATTTCGATGAAGGAGTTAGTTAATTAGTTGATGCTTTGAGCGCAGTCAACCGCGAAGGATTATATCAGGGCTAACAGCAAATTGAGGTTTACCTCCTGATTGGATGAATGAATGAATTTTGGTTTTAAACCAAGTGTTGACCGGAACCTCAACCTCTGTGTGTCCTCGCAGCGTAACGAGCGTGAAGACACGGGATGAACTGTACGGGGGCGGGCCAGCGTTGCGCCGATCCTCGCACCAGTCGGCTGGCTCGGGCTCCGGCGAGTCTCCGCGTTCCTCCAAGCTAGTCCCCCAGCAGAGCATCGTGGGCGGCGGGTCGTCGCGCGTCACACGCCAGCGTTCCTTCAAGAACGCCAGCGAGGATGTGATCAAGCGGTCCCGGGCCCAGCAGGCGGCCAGCTACCAGCTGTCCCAGGACCTGCATGACAAGCAGGTCGGTGTTGTGTACGGTTTCTGTGTGTGTGGGGTGAGTGTGTGTGTGTGTGTGTGTGTGTTGTGTGTGGCGCGTGCGTGTGTGTGTGTGTGTGTGTGTGTGTGTGTGTGTGTGTGTCTGTGGTGTTATGTGTGTGTGTGAGTGCGTGCGTGCGTACGTGTGTGTGTGAGTGTGTGTGTTTGTGTGTGTGTGTGTGTGTGTGTACATCGTCATTACTCTTGTTTGCGTCGTCAAAAGCGAGGCTTGGGTCCTCGGTACGTGATCACCGCTCTTGTGTCGTCCGGCGGTCAGAGTCCCCAGGTTAGACGTGGAGTAGGCCAGAATAACGTAGCTTTGCATGCGTCGCCTACTGCCAGGAATTTTGAATTTTGTCTCTTACACTTTCCCTTTTCCCCTTAATTCAACTTGTTGACCCCCCCCCCCCCCCCCCCCCCCCCCCCCCCCAACACACACACACGAATGATTTTTTGATTTTTTTATACTCGTGCAGGATGAATTGTTTCACCTGATCTGACCTTTAGTGTTGACTATGGGCGTTATGTAGTAGCAGTCAAAAGCAGTACATCATTGCGGTGTGGTGCCCAGAAGAACACCATACCGCGATGATGTACTGCTTTTGACTCCAGAAGAACAAACGAACGAACGAAACCACCAGGCCATAAAACAGCAACGGAACTCTGTGTGTGTGTGTGTGTGTGTGTGTGTGTGTGTGTGTGTGGTGTGTGTATGTGTTGTGTGTATGTGCGTGTGTGTGTGTATGTGTGTGTGTGTGTTGTGTATATGTGTGTGTGTGGCGTGACGTGTGCTTGCAGGTGGAGATGCTGGAGAGGAAATATGGCGGCTCCCTGCGTGCTCGCCGTGCGGCCCGCAGTATCCAGCGTGCCTACCGCCACTACTGCATGAACCGCAACTTCCAGAAGCTCCGACACTCCGTGGGCGAGCGCCGACTCTCCAAGCGCCTCTCTGAGCTGGGGCGCAGCAACACCATCTGGACCGACCGCGTCTCGGCCAATGTGGACGACAACGGCAACTTCCACCACCACCACCACCCCATCACCGGCCAGCACTCCTCGGCGGACGGCAACGGCAGCGCCGGCCCGGGGGGGTTCGGACTCAACGAGACCTTCAGCAGGGACATCAGGAGAATGGTGGCGGACTTTGAGGGCGGCAGCAACCGCTACGAGCCCCACCGGTTGTACCACCAAATGACCTTTGAGCAGGGTGTCAAGATGGACGCCCGGCGCGGCGTCGGGAGCGGGGGAGGGGGGTCGCCCGGCCGGAAGCGGCTGGAGCGCTCGGCTCACGTGGAGGAGTCGTCGAAGCCCAAGCCCGGGGCGCCCTCGTCACTGGAGACCAACAACAACAGGAACTCCTACCCGGAGCAGAACACGGGGGGCGGGGGCGAGGCGCCCCAGGCCGGGGGGTCGGACAACGCCGTGGACCCGCACAGCCTGAACTTTGAGACGCTGCTGGAGAGCAAGGAGACGGACATCCTGACGGACAGCTTCCACAGCGACAGCGTGCACAGCGAGGGCAGCAACCACGACCTCAGCGCCATCCTCTCCAACCGCCCCTCCTCCTCCTCGCTGGCCTCCTCCTCCACGGAGTACTCGTTCACCAGCGCCGGCGGCACGCTGACGCCCTCCTCGCCGTACGACTCCTTCCACCGGGCGCTGCAAGGGGACGGCTCGCTGCCCCACCCGGGCTTCCACGCCTCCTTCAGCGAGCCCCAGATCCGCGTGGACCTGGCCTCGCCCGTCGACTCGCCCGCCGCGTCCTACGAGCAGCCGCTGCCCCAGGACCAGGTGGTCAAGTACTACATGAACACGCAGGTCAAGCTCCGGACGAGAAAGCCCGGGGAGCCTTCTCCGCCTCCTCAGCCGCCGCCGCCACCGACGGCCCCTGAAGGCAGCAGCAGCAGCAGCAACAACAACAGCGGCAAGCAGAAACCCGTACCCCCTGCGCGGGCACCGGAGAGTTCGCCCATCTGGAAGCGCAAGGGCGGGGGCGGTGGTGGGGGTGTCGGCGTCGGAGGAAGTGGTGTTGCTGGTGTGGGTGTGGGTGTCGTTGGGGGTGCCGGGACTAGCCCCGTGGTGAACGGCAGCGTGGCGACGGTGAAGGCGGAGGTGAAGCGCATGAGCAACATCTCGGAGACGAGCGAGCCGGACAGCGTGGACGGCGGCCTGTGCTCCAGCTCGCCCAGCTCGGAGAACATCAGCACGGAGAACATCAGCCTCACCGGCGACAGCAGCATCAGCTACCAGCGCAAGCTGCGCATGAGCATCACCCCGGACCAGCACGGCGGCAGCAGCGGCGGCGGCAGCATCCCACGCCCCAGCGACAAGCAGAGGAAGCGGCTGTACCGCATCGGCCTCAACCTCTTCAACAAGTGAGTCTCTAGATTCTGTTCCGGCCGTTGCTTGGTCCTACTGGTACTGTACGAGGGCCTGTTCGCTTTCGGGCGTTCTGTTGGCTTTAAAAATAAATCTAAAAAAATCTTCTTTTTTCTTTCTTTTTTTCTTCGGGTCTCTCCCTTTCCCTCTTTCTCTCTCTCTCTCTCTTTTTTTCTCTCCCTCCCCCTCCCCCGCCCTAACCCCGATATTCTCTCTCTCTCTCTCTCTCTCTCTCTCCTCTCTCTCTCTCTCTCTCTCTCGTCTCTCTCTCTCTCCTCCCTCCCTCCCTCCCTCCCTCCCTCCCCCCCCTCTCTCATCCCCCCCTCCCCTCTGTCTCACCTCTCTCCGACCTCTCTCCACACCCCAATCCCTCTCGCCGCCCCCCCCCCCCCCCCCACCACCCCCTTTTTTCCACCTTTTTTTTCTTTTGCCGTGTGTGTGTGTGTTTACAATAGTGACTATAGGGCTTGCGAGGGCATCAGTGCGCTCTGCGTTCACCTAATGACGCCAAGCCTCTGCGCCAGCGTCATCGCCTTGCTACAGTGTACGAGAAGGGGCCGTGGTTGATTGGAGTGGCAATTAGCCGTGGATCAATCAGTCGGCGGGGCAATAGACTCTGGGCGCCAGGCACAAACATGCAAAAGATAGCCCCGCGCAGCAGCAGCAGCCTTTGATGCTGCCCGTTCTTGGTCGCTGCCGTTCAAAAGAACATCGCATCCGTCATCGGCGTGGGAACGAGATGGATCAAGGATACCCGAGTGGAGCGGGATTTTTGCGGCTTAGGAATGGGGTGAATGCCAGGGATGTAGGGGATTAAGATCACCTAGCCGTATTTGTTTACAGGTTCAAAGGAGATCAAATCTCCCTAATTTGTTGTTGTTGGTGGTGGTGGTGGTGGTGGTGGTGTGTGTGTGTGTGTGTGGTTTTTTGTTTGTTTGTGTACGGTTTAGTTTTTTGTTTTTTGTTAGTTTTTTTTTGCTGGTTCTTCTTCCAAACCTCATCTGTTTATGGCCGTGGAACTTTCTCTCTCTCTCTCTCTCTCTTGTTTGAAGTTTTTATTCTCCACATGTAAAATACTGTTCATTCATGTTTCATGTATATATAAAGGATGCCTAGTACATTTTTTTTTTTTTTGTGCTCATACAGTTAGCAAGGACTAGTTGTTAGACAGGTTTGATTGAACCTAAACTACAATCCTTGTAAAATAGAGTTTACACACACACACACACACACACACGCACGCACTCACGCATGCACGCACGCACGCACGCACGCACGCACGCACACTGTTTGACAAAAAAGAAAAAAAGGTTGACTAGCGAAATCTGCTGTGCATTTCTGTGACCAGAATACTATTCGGTATACAGCTTAGGCTAGATGAGTAGATCAATGTTTTACCATGGATCACATGAATCAATGCCAGAGTGACACGATAAGCTAGTAAACCTTCCTTCCTCCTACTGGGTGATAAGACCAAATCTGCCCCCCCCCCACCCTCCCCCCCCGCCTTGCTTTCCTCTACTCTCTCTCCGTGGCCGCGCGCGCCTTCGTTGATTATAACATTTGTTCGCCTGGGTGCCCGTGCGGTTGACGGAGTTAAAATTGAACTAAATTTCTTCCCACCGTGTGAGCCGGGTTGGCCTACGGTAAGGCGTTTAGGTGGTAAAACAGGAGGGCCTCGGTTCAAAACCGCTTCGGCTTCCTTCTCTTCAAAAGGGGGTCTGTGGACACTGTCTTGTGACTTTTCCCCCACAATTAATGAAATATTAAAATGGCTCTCATCGCTGCCCATCTTAATGCAGGAGTCATTCTGGTGGTGACAGTATAGCGATAGGTGTATAATCACCCCCTTCCCCTCCCCGTCCCTAATAAGCCTTGTGGTTTCTGTGGACGTTAAGCACCATGTTTACTCCACAGCCTATCTTTCTCTTTCTCCTTATGTACCCAAACCCCCCCCCCCCCCTCCCCCCAAAAAAACAAAAAACAACACACAAAAAACAACAACAACAAACAAACAAACAACAACAAAAAAACTTCTACGAAACCGTTGCCTTACCGACTTGTGCTTCGGATCTTCGGAACTAGTCTGTGCGCCGGCTGCAGGTTCTGGCTTTGCTTCTTTTTGTCTTGGTGACCCAAATGCTACCTGAATACCTTGCCACTTCTTTGTTTGCATTTGAATCCGTCTACGTTATTCATTTCACCCTCCGCAGTAAATTTAGACGCTCATGAACAAAGGGCTTACTGTTTACGCTTTTCCAGTGCAGTTTTATTCGCCATTTTTCGCCTGCGGTATTTTCTGCTGCATAAATTAATGGCCGCATTTCGACTCGATGCAAGAGTACATTTTAATATCGAACGACTATAAGTATGTGACTCGCTCAGCCAGAGTGAAACAAACTACAAAGTGTTATGGGATTCAAGTGCCTCACCAAGCTTTAAAAACGAACAAAAAGGGGCAGGGAGGGAAGGGGCGGGTGGGAGGGATGTTTGTGCCATCTTAGGTACCTCTTTTTCTGTCTAGTCTCAATAACTTTTCAAGAGGGAGTGTGTGTGTGGGGGGGGGGGGGGGGGGGGGGCTGCGTGCTGCACTGTCTTTTTGTTTCTCGGGCAGTTTATTCTCCATTTCATTGTCTCGCAAGTCTTAATAGGCTACTCACTCTTGATTAAAGTCTCCTCTTCTGAGATTCTAAGTCAGGAGTTTGTCGGAACTTTACGGTATCGGCCCAACGCCAGGTATTCTGCCTTTCATATTTCGACTTGCTCAGTTCATTCAACCTCATTTTTCCCCAGTCCTCTTCAGACATGATTGAACCGACGTGTCGTAAACAATGAATCAGGCCTTCTCTTGTGATTGATAAATTGAGCGTTCCGCCCTGATACCGCCTTGGCGGTTGGCTGAGGGCTAGAATCTCCAGCAGCCATCAGCCTGTTCTCTCCTTCTGGGCTATGTGATGCCCCCAACGTATCATGGCTCGCACTGCAGCAAATGACAGGGTTTTCTACTTGTTTTAACAGGAAGCCGGAGAAGGGTCTGGACTTCCTGCTGGACCACGGCTTTGTGGAGGGGTCGCCGAGGAGCGTGGCCCACTTTTTAATCTCCAGGAAAGGCCTCAGCAAGCAGATGATTGGAGAGTTCCTGGGCAACCTCCAGAACGCCTTCAACATGGAAGTCTTACAGTACGTAGTCACTTTCGTTGTATGTGGTCACGTGTGGTGTGTGTGTGTGTGTTTGTGTTTGTGTGTGGTTGCGAAAATGAGAGTGTGTGGGTGTAGGTGAGTGAGCGGGTTGCAAATGTGTGTAATATCTCTGTATGTTCTTTATTATTCATGTGTGTGTTCCGGTGTCAGTGTGTTTGTCATCGACCTGTGACTTCTGCAGCCAAATAAATATTTAGCTGGCATGTCTCAAGTTTTAGTCCTGTTACTCTGTGAAGCCGAGATCCACACACTGTTTACAGCTAGGAAAAACTGCTCATCATCAGCATAGTGTTAATGAGGCTTGAAACGCGCCAATTCCTATCACAGGTGTCACGGTAAAATGCCAGGAATTGGATTATCATTACTCTCACGGCCTGGCAAATTGGGATTTGGTTGTGTCAGCCTACAAGAGAAATGCAACGGTGCGTCAAGTGTGTGCAGTGAAGTTGACAGAACGAGATTCAGCACGTGCTCCTCGCCTTACAACGTGAAAGTCGCAGTCAGTTGCCGGGGTTCTCACAAAGACCATTACTCGTTTAAACACGCAGCTGCTGATAAGAGCGTGTGTGCAGTGACTCAGTTATTCACTCGAAACCTCCGTGCGCTGATCGAGGACTGGGCATAATTCTAACGCCGGAACGACAGAGAGATCCCGTGCCAGTTATTAAATATTGGTGGTCCCTAATCGGTGAATCGGAAATATTACAGCAGAGAGAGAGAGAGAGTTGGGAGTTTGTTTACACGTTGAATCGAAGTGGATTTTTCTGGTTTCGGTTTTGTGGAGAGCCTCTCTTGACATAGCAATACATGAATAAATCTTCGTACTTTTAAGTTGGCTTGTTATGGAGGACGTCCATTCACAGCTCTCTGTTAGTTTTTGTCCTGTATTTGAATACTCAGTCTTCGCATTGCATGCTTAATGAAGCATTCAGAAGTTTCCTGATAGTGCATTTTGAGAGAGATTTCAGTCAGCGTGAAGACGTACGGAAAGTATCTCAAGTCTTTCTATTTCTGACAAATCTGGGTTGGTTGACAACCTTCAACATTGAAGAGTTTGTGAATGCGAAGGCTGCTTGACAACCTCTTACACAAGGCTGATTGACAATGTCCTGCACATTATAAATGACCTGCCTCTGGTCCAACGGTAAACAACAACAACACAAAACAAAGGACAAAGAGATTGTGGATGCCGAGGCTGGTCGATATATTCAGTGACAACCTTCGACACGTAAAGCGATTGTGAATAACCAAGAGTGTATTGACGTCAGGTGTGGTGGCCAACCCCCTTCTCGTAGACGTTATGAGAGACAGAACTGGTTGGTCACATCAGTCCTGCACAGCTATAAAGAGGAGAAACGAAGCTAGCTGACGCCGGCATAGTTCAAGAGCCGTGTGAGAGTCGAGGTGGCCGTCCTGAGCTGTCCGTCCTAACGAGCCTTCTGGTTTCCGTGGACGTAAAGAATTATTGAACCGTGCTTCGGCATTGGTCACAACTTGTCCCTAATATGTCAACTGACATCTGAGGACATTAAGCATCACTTCATCATCATCATAGCTGACGTCCAGAGTTCAGGAGCTGTGTGAAAGTCGAGGTGGCCGTCCTGAGCTTTCCGTCCTAATGAGCCTTACGGTTTTTGTGGACGTAAAGCAACACGTCAACCAAGCTGACATCAAAGTTCAGGAGCTGTGTGAAAGTCGAGGTGGCCGTCCTGGGCTTTCCATTCTAATGAGCCTTACGGTTTCTGTGGACGTAAAGCAGCATTGAACCATGCTTAGGCATTGGTCACAGTTTGTCCCTAATATGTCAACCGACATCCGAGGACATGAAGCTCTACACCATCATCATAGCTGACCTTCCACGTATAACGAGTGGTACGGATGCCAAGGTCTGGTTGACAGTCGCTGTGCACACACACACAGTGAGAGTTTGTGCGGATGCCAAGGCAAGGGTGTCAGCATGCCCCAACAGGTCTGCAAAGAAGACGGAGAGATACGGAAGGGAAGCGAGTACTCTCTTCCTCTGGAACCGTCCTCCGGGACTTCCCGTGATGTGATTGGTTGAAATGACTCACTGTCACGGCCAACGGCTCGCCGGTGCGCATTACACTACTCGGGACTGTTTAATCGAGTTCCGGAACTCGCCTTTTGTTTTGATTAGATTACGACTTCAGTCCTTATGCCTAGCCTTGACTCGTGCGTCAGATTGTTTCAATTCTTTGCCCCCCCCCCCCCCCCCCCCCCCCCCCCCCCCCCACCCACCCACACACACACACACACACCCTGACCGCTAGGGGAGAAAAGGGAATTGAATAGAGTACTTTCTCCTCTTCTGAAAGTCACTGGCATGGCGATGATTGAGATGCCGGGATAGTGATTTGGTGTTTGTTTGCGGTTTTCTTGTTGCACTAGGTGATTGTTGTTTGTGATCTGTTACTTCAAGTGTGTTTGTTTCCACAGAGGATAGTCATTCTGTTTCTTACCCACCCACCCACCTACCCCACCCACACCCAGTCCCGCCCCCCAAGTGTGTCGAATTACGAACAATGAACGATGGATGGATGGATGAATTCCACGCTGATGTGACTCCCCTTTCAGGGTTCTCTGGGTGTTTCTTGAAAGGCAACAGTTGTCTATAACATCTGATCATGCTCGAGTGTTGAGTTGAGGTCGCGCTGTGCTGACGAAGAGTGCAGTCTCAGTATCATCTCAGTGTTGTTTGCTTCTCCTGCTACTTCTCGTCAGCTCGCTGCTTCGTGACTTTGGGCATTGTCAGCTGGATGCTCACTAGTTTCCGCTCATTTGTATGTCACTTGGAGATGCTAATTGGCGTCGTGTTACTTGCCACCTTCGCCACGATGGTGCATCCTTTGCCGCTAGACTGCAAGACAAGGATAGGAGGGCTGAGGCCACGAAGTATGGAGTCTGCCATTACCTCGCAGACCCCTTGCAGCCGCCATCATTCGTGCTACTGGCAAGCCAGGCGTGAAAGTCGTCAGGCAATATTGGGGGTGGGGTGGGGGGAAGGGATAAAGAACCCAAAACACAGACTGTTTTGAGTGTGTGAAATCCTGCAGAATGGTTCTACTGTGGTGGAATCTCTGGTGTACATGAGGTTTTAGAGCATTTCAGGCTGATGTATGTTTCATCGTGCTGTCGCCGACATTCCCGTGCCTGTTGAAAGCTGGTCAGGAGCTGGTGGTGGAGTGAAACCCACAGCCAGCCCCCGCCCTACGTCGTATAAAGAAAAGAAAAGAAAAAAGCACCGTTCACGTGCATGGCCTCATTCCGTGCCCGCCTCCAGGAGCTAATCACTTGTGGCTGTCCCTCCCTGTCCTCCTGCTGCCAGCACGTGCCGCCAGATGGGGCGGGGACACGGGGCCGTCCCTGGGGGGGACACCTTCACCCCTCCCCCATCCCGCGGGGGGTGCGAGGGTCCTGCGAAATTGATGACACCGTTGGCGTCGGGGGGTGCTACGGGTGCCACGTTATCTCCGCTAATGGCTTTCCGTGTCTGCTCAGCTCCTCTCTCTTCTCCGCTGGAGCACATGCATGTCGCAGTCATGAACCCCCCCACCCGCCCCTCCCGCACCACCCACCTCCCCCGCATCCATCCCCACCCCCACCCCATCCCCCGCATCCACCCCCGCTCCATGCTGTGGAGTACCGGGGACAGAGAAAACAGAAATAGAGGTTCCCTCTCTGTCGGTTCCCTCTCTGCCGGAAATACTTGTGCTTGTCTTGTCTCGTCTTTCGGGCTTTACGATGGTTTCACTTGCGCAGTACCGACGAGACCCGGATCTGTTAGTGTTCTTCCGTTTAAAGCCCGAAGGGCGTGTGTCAAGAAGAAGAACGCCTAGAATGGGTTACAAACTATAGCCGCAAATGCCTCGCTTGCTGCCAGCTCTTTCTGCCTTGCTAGTGTTTCCCTTCCTGGTTCATCTTTCTCGTTTTTTGTTCCCCGATCCTCTTGAAATACAAAGTGATATATATGTAAAACGCGCATGAGTCAGACTTTTACTTGTGATTACTGATGACGACTTGTTTTTCACCCTGATGTGTGATGTGACCTTCGCGGTTGACTGGGCTTTGAACGTCAGGAATCAGTCATTCGACCCCCCCCCCCCCCCCCCCCCCCAACCCCTTTACCCCCGGACAGCCTCCTCGCTTCTCTGGTATCATTGGCGGGAGCTGCCACAAGTATCATTTTTGTCGCGGCAAATACGTGTTTGTCGTGACAAATACGTGTTTGTCGCGACAAAAATGACACTTGCGGCAGCTTCCGCCAGTGATACTCGGGGACGTAAAGCAAAGTGTGCCTGTCGGAGCCAATCTCCGCCATAAGAACCCGGCCCCCTTTCAGCGACCACCCTCTTCCCCCTTTTGTTTTGACTGACCTGGAAGCGGCCATCTTTGGGGAGAGAAAAGCGGGGAGATAATGAAGTTAGCAGCGGAGATAGAGTGTGGCAAGACAAAAGAGAAGAGAGGGAGAGAAGGGTGTTTTGCACGGCATCCCGGCATAACGGGAAGCAGCCCCCTGTAACAGATTGCTTTCCTTCGTCCCGGTCTTGCCAGTCTCTCGCAGTGCGGGCTGATTCACCGCCTGATGAGTAATGGATGCGCAGGAGGTGTAACTGGTTGGAGGGGGACAGCAAGATTTGCTATAGTTGCAGCGGAGCACGCGCACAGTCGGCGGTGAAGGCAGGAAATCAGATTCGTGGCTGCCAGAAGGAGCCGATCTGGCTGCGAAGAAAATAAATACGTGTTCAACCTTTCAGTAAATTGCCCCCCACCCCCACCCCCCTTTTCAGTTATTTTCTCTCCCCCCCCACCCCCCTCCCCCCTTTATTTTAGGGGGGGGTGACTTTTATATTTTCTCCTCCGACAGAGTTTTCATTTCCTAACCATCTAACCATAATTGTTTTCTTTCGTCACTTCTTCCGTCCTACCCCCCCCCCCCTCCACCCCACCCCCACCCCACCCTTCCCCGCCTTTCCCCTGTTGTCGAACTCCCCCTTTTCCGACTTTTCTGTTTTCAAATAACTGATCGTTTCTAGACGCCCTTTGAATCATTTTTATTGTCGACATGGACTCCGGTTTGACCTTTTTTGTTTCTGTGGTGTTTTCGGCCTTTCGATGGCAAATTGGCGCTTGCTTGGACCCTAGTCTGCTTTTCTAGTCCCCCCTTGACTGCTTGCTTCTTCCGTCTGTATCTTCTTTGTCTTTTGGTTCCATTGCCATGGGGAACCAGCTACAACCTTATTCCGCTTTTGGCGGGGGTGGGGGTGGGGAGGTGGGGGCAGACAGAGAAGGAAGGGCAAAGGAGCGCCGAAAGAAAGAATTTTGTTCGAAAACGGTTTTGTTGCAGAAAAAATTGTAGTGAAGGTATTCTCCCCCCTCCCCAACACACAACACACGCACGCTTTTTGTTTTCCGGTTTTTATTCAGTATATTATGCGCTAGTTTACCTCTAACACGATGGTAGAAATGATGCTCATCACCTGACGGAGTGGCAGGAGCGGCCTGTTGGCGTTCCCCTGCTGAACGACTTCCGCGGGCCTTTTTTTTCTTTCTTTCTTTTTTTCTTCTTTTTTCTTTTCTTCCGCAGACCATTGTTGTTGTTTTCCGAACGCTAGATGGCGCGCGGTGCGGAGCATCTAGATCTAAGAAAAACAGCGTGTGCCCTATCTCTCCCAGCCACACCCCATCTGTTGGGGCTTCATTGCTACACCCAACACCTGTCCTCGGTCCGCCAGATACCCTTTTGACTAACTGGACTCCGGTTTGCGGTATGGCCAAGGACAATTTCTAGGTACTCCGACCCGACCCCTAACGCGCGCTCTGGTAGGTGGGGAAAACACGACAATTAAAACGACGGTCTGAAGCCCAATCTTTCCAAAACACTGCCCCGCAACTCGGCCGTAATTTCCCAAAAGAGCGTCTCATCCGGCAAGCTAAAAGCTTTGATGGTTTCAAGGCGTCAGTTGAAAACGCGTCTGTTTAAAATCTTCTCTCTCTCTCTCCTCTCTCTCTCTCTCTCTCTCTCTCTCTCTCTCTCTCTCTCTCTCCCCCCCCTCCCCTCCCCCTCCAGGTGTTTCTATTACTAAGGAGTAAGGATGGGAGCGGTGGCGGGAGAGTGGAGGTTGGGGGGGGGGGGGGGGGGACAAGGTATAAATATCATGTACGCTCAAAAACAGCAATTTCAGTGGGAACTGAGGGAAAGACCGTGCTGTGTGCGTGTATTAAACGAGTTTCCATACTAAATTAACTGGTCCAGTGACGCAGGTGTGACGTCAAAGGCGGTGTGGGCAAGAATCTTGATTAATCGATTTTTCTCTCCCCCCGGTACGTACACCTTTGCACCCTGGGATACCTACTCGTACTGTCAGTTTGCTTTGATGATTAATTAGTGTGCTGTACATTTTTTTTAATAAAAGAAAAGGGGGGGGAGGGGGGGGTGACGCTGTAAGGGGTCGGTCTGGCTGGGGGTAAGCTAATTAATAAAACGCGACTGAACGAGCGTGTTCACATTGGTGCTACAACAATTCGGCCGAGGTTAACAATGTATGGACTGGAAGAATATAAATCAACAGCAGGGTGCTGAAGTTGAAATGTTGCTTTACGCCCACAGAAACCGTAGGCTTATTAGGGACGGGAGCCCAGGACGACCACCTCGACTTTCACACAGCTCCTGAGCTCAGTAGCAGGGTGCATAAAAGAAAAGGGTTTTATATGCTGTAGAGTAAATAATGCGAGTGCAAACTTTTGAATCCCGAATAATTACGAGAGTTTGGTCAGCGAGCTGACCGTGGCAAAAATCTCTGACGTTGTAGTTGTTTGGGTCGCTGATCTGCGTCACATCTTTGCATGTTTCATGTTGAGTATCCATTGAACTGTACCCGTTCCTGTCAGTTTCCATGACAGTGGTCACAGCGATGTCAGATCAAACTAAAATTGTATTTTCCGTTTATATATATATATATATATATATATATATATATATATATATATATATATATATATATATATACTGAGCTCAGACAGTGCATGTTTTCTTTACTATATTGGTAAGATCACACACCACACACACACACACACACACACATACACACACACTCACACACACACACACACACACACACACACACACACACACACACACACACACACACACACACACACACAATGGTGACTGTCGTGTACTGAACGAAGGAGGCGTTTCCGGTTTGCTGCCTGCCGTAACAGAGGCCTTTGCATTGGACTGGATTTTCTCGGAGAGTATCTAAGACTAAGAAAGAGTTGAGAAGCTTTGTGTGGTGATATATAATTATGCTCCTCCGAGTTTCATATTTTCCTACCAGTTTTGATAGTCTTGATTTAGTTTGCTGTCAATGCTGAAGTTGGAAAGATAGAATAGAAACTGTGTGTGGTAATAAACTACAATTGAGCCTTTTGCATGTTGATACCAGTTTCGATGACCCTGAAGGGAATACGGGAGTTAGTAAGTTGGTGTTTTACGCCCAGTCAACCAGTACGGTTACATCAGGG
This sequence comes from Alviniconcha marisindica, assembly GCA_018857735.1. Lineage (NCBI taxonomy): Eukaryota > Metazoa > Mollusca > Gastropoda > Provannidae > Alviniconcha > Alviniconcha marisindica. Next base: position 36,536 of record JABMCL010001800.1, read on the forward strand.
CCAAGAATACGGGAGTGAAGGGGGGGGGGGGATGCATAAAGTGTCTGGTTTTGAGACTGGACATTCATCTGCTCTTCTTCATTTATCTTCTTGGTTCTCTCAAATGGACAGGCCGGTTCTCCGCACGAAGGCAACCCTCCGGTTTTCTTCAGTTCTGACTACTCACGAACTGGTAGGGACACCATCAGACTATATATGGCAAACGTTCATGAGCTATTATTGTGACTCAGCATGGGGGAGGAGTAGGAGGGGGGGGGGAGAGGAAGACCATTACAAGACACCGGATACAAACCGAGTTGCGATACACTGGGAGCGAGTGCAGTACTAATTCCTGATTAGAACTCCCCGCGAACCGTGCGGCCTATCGTTGTATCGACCAAGCGTCGCTCGGGACCAATAAAAAGCCACAAATAATGGGGTGCCAGAGAGGGGCTGCGTCCTGCCAGGAGGAGGGCTGCTGGCTTGATCGAACCCCGTCTTGTGTGCATCTCGGTGCCTTTGGCATCGCCCTTAAAAGGGACCAGCCTGTCCCAAAACTGAGTTTCCTCCAGCTGGTCAGTTAAGTTCTTGGATTTTCACGTCCTGTCAGCCGCACAGGGCCACCCCAGGACGACGTCCAGCAGCAGGTAAAACAGATGGAAGTAAAAACTTCACTGCAAGGACTTTGTTTTTAAAATGCTTCCGTGGTTGTTAATGAGTGTTTGAACTTGGGTTTTGTTCGTGTCTGATAGCGGGGCTTGCTGCACACAATACAATTGTGTGGGTGTGCGTGTGTGGGGGGGGAGGGGGTACATCTCTAGTTCCTGTAAGTTGCAAGCAGAGTTTTATATATATATATATATATATATATATAATATATATAATATTATATATATATATTGGAGCAAAACTCGGAAAGGAAGTAGACGGTTTGGCAACTGGCGTCATCGGCGGTGGGAGATTTCTTCTCAAGGTCAACTTTCTGTGCTGGCTCTTATTTTGGTATCCGTTCCACCCCCGTGTTACCGCAGTAGCACGTAAAAGACCCCGGTCATTCTGCCAAAAATGCAGGTGGAGGTTACAGCTAAACACGCATGCACCTTACGTTTGTGGCTTTGTATGAAGTGACATGGTGCATGTTGTATGGTGTACACAGAACGCGCCGAGATGGCAGCAGTTTCGTGTGGCACCAGCCATGCCAGCGCTGTAAGTACACGACTTCGTTGGATATTCAAAAACGCGCTATAAAAAGCTATTCACTTATGTAGAATCACATGCGAGCGCAGTGTGTCTGCTCAAAAGCGGAGAATAGCGCTGTATGAAAGCGATCTACAACAACAACAACTACCAAAGTAAAGGAAAGTAGATGTTGGCTTTAGCCAACTGGCGTCACTTGCGAGGTAACTTCACTCGGTCATTGACATATTCATGGCCCAATGAATATACTAACGGCGATCACTGTCCTGTGCCGTCCGGCGCTGACCCTAATCGTTGCCTCCTTCGTCTACCGCGCTGTGTGGCGGAGAGTGGGTGGCGATCTCCAGGGCGATGACTTGAGAAGGTCGGTACGTTTCCGGGCTGTCTGGCGTGATCGATTCACGTAGCTCTGCCCTTGCCGGATTTTTCTCTTGTCTTTTCTTTTTCTGGCTTTTCCCCCAACGCCTCCACTTACCCCCACCTTGCCCCTCGTCTAGTCTCCTTTCGACTCGTCTCGTCTTGTCTGCCACGTAGACTGCCTGTAGTGTCAGCCTCTTCTGGCTCTTCTGTGTGGATCTGTCTGATCCTGGATTTGCCTGTCCACGAATAGGAAGCTTTTCGAATTAGAGAAGAAAAGTATAATAAAGTGAAACAAAATACAAAAAGGCGGTCTATTATCACGACTCGCTGTTGCTTTAGCTGTAAGATTTGATGTGATTGACCTCCCCTTATCATCTTGGAGAAGAAAAGGTCTTGGGTTGTTTCATCACCCTCACGACCTCTTTCTACAGCCATTGTCATCTTTGAGTCCAGGCTTGCTTTTGTTATTGTTATTGTTTCTTGCGTGAGATTGGTGTGTTTTGCAAAATATGAAGCGTGTTAAGGTAATGTTTGTGTAAAGTATTTTTAAAGCGTAATGCTGTTCAAAGCTTTTATGTAGAACGTTTTACACTTTCCTTTATAAACAGCTTGAAGATAAACCTGAATTTGTTCTTAGCCTTGATATAACCCTTTGTGGTTGACTGGGCTCAAAGCACCAACTAACTAACGAACTAATCTTCGTACACTGATACAATCTTTGTGATTAGTGCGACAGATTTCACTTAAGTGTACTGATTACAGGGCATCCTCCGTTCTGAGAGCTCAATCGGGACCTTTCAATCTCGAAGACATTTAGAGACCGTCATCGTCTTCTTCCGCTACGTCCTGTCTGTCTGCCTGTCTGCCTGCCTGTCTGTCTGTCTGTCTGTCTGTCTGTCTGTCTGTCTGTCTGTCTGTCTGTCTTCTCTCTCTCTCTCTCTCTCTCTCTCTCTCTCTCTCTCTCTCTCTCTCTCTCTCTCTCTCTCTCTCTCTCTCTATCACACACACCACACCACACACACACACACACACACACACACACACACACACACACACACACACACACACACACACACACACACACAGGTAAATCTGTGCCCATACACCCACCCCAACCCCACACGCAGTGTACTTGCTCCACCGTGATCACCGTTTTATAATGTTCCGATACTTTTGCTCTTTCTGAAGTAAAAAGTCAGATTCTTGTCTACTGCCGACAAATTGCAGGCTTGCGTGGCTAGCTAAACACTCCTGGCCGAGTTCAGTCGGTTCTGATGAAAGGAGTAGTTGGATCCTTGGCAAATCCTTTTCACGCCCCGTTTTTTTCCGGCGACTGCAAGTGGGGCCCGCCACCCGCTTTACAGCCAGGCAGCACCAGATCAAAAGACTCCACCAACACGAAGAGAACCAAACTCGGGGTAATTAGGCCAGATCACAGAAGGAACAGAAGACGAAAAGGGACTGCGCCCCTGTTCTCTCTCTCTCTCTCTCCCTGTCCACGTTTCCGCGGACAGCCAAGTGCACGGTGCACGAAAAGAGGCTCGGCGAAAGGCTGGGCGTTGGGCGTCGCCGTCCCTTTGAGCCGGTAATCGCCATATTAATGGCTGCAGAAGCGGAGTCCCGTACGGCGGTCATTACACCTGATGCTGGGCGATTGCTTGTGAACGCGAGTCCTCAGGCGTCCCTGATCGCTTCTGCCGATTGCCCAGCAGGGCTGCCGATCAAAGCGTCATTGTAATGGGTTTGATCAGTTCCGCCTGTTTCTGCTGGAGTGGTGCCTCTGCCGGACTGCTGAAGTAAAGTGCCAGAGAGGAGAGAGCACGAAATAAAGTTACGTCCTTTGGGGGCCGGGGAGGGGGGAAGGGGGGTGAGGGGGGGTGATGATGTTGATGAAACAGAAAAGATAGTATCTTTGTTGTTGATGTGATGCGTGCAGTGTACTGAACTCGGTAATACAACTTCGGCGGTGACCTGGGAGCTCACCTTGTGTGTGTGTGTGGGGGGTGATGATGTTGATGAAACAGAAAAGATAGTATCTTTGTTGTTGATGTGGTGCTTGCAGTGTACTGAACTCGGTAATACAACTTCGGCGGTGACCTGGGAGCTCACCTTGTGTGTGTGTGTGTGTGTGTGTGTGTGTGTGTGTGTGTGTGTGTGTGCGTGCGTGCGGTGCGTGCGTGCGTGCGTGCGGCGGCGCGCGCGCGCGCGCGTGTTTAAATAGAGTGTTAGACTATGTATTTCAGCCAGCCAAGACTACAGTGCTTGCTTTTATTGTGGTGAGGTCGTGGCGTACAAGTTACCCATTGTGTGTGTTGCAGCTACTTCACTCAGGAGATTGACCTGGCGGGCCTGCAGGTGGATGTGGCGCTGCGCAAGTTCTCGGGATACTTACGTATGCCGGTAAGTCTCCGCTCGCTCGCTTTCTCTCTCTCTCTCTCTCTCTCTCTCTCTCTCTCTCTCTCTCTCTCTCTCTCTCTCTCTCTCTCTCTCTCTCTCTCCCCCTCTCGCTCGCTCGCTTCGCTTGGTTCTACTTATGGGGCAGACGTTTGCCAACAATAGAGCGAACATGTGGTTGTGGGCTTTGTCTCTTGCAAAGGCAACGTTGCATGTGAGAGATGGACAATGAAGAAGAGCTGAGGGGCCATAACGAGTGTTTGAGGGCAATGGCATGGTGTAGAACATCTGAGGCAGGGCTTTGGGCAGCTGACAGGCAGGGCTTTAAACATCCGAGAGGCAGGGCTTAGAAGATCTGAGGGGCGGGCGGAGAACATCAGAGAAGCGGGCGGAGAACGTCTGAGAGGCGGGGCGTAGAACATCTTAGAGCCAGGGTGTAGAACATCTGAGGGTCAGGGATGTATAAAATCTGAGAGGCATAGCTTTGAACACCTGGGAGGCAGAATATAGGACATCGATCGGAGGCACAGGTTGCAGGCCGTAGAACATCAGAGATGCAGGATATAGAACATCTAAGCACAGGGTTGCTCATCTGAAAGGCAGGATGTACAATATCTGTGGCACACCTTAGAGGCAGGGCTTAGAACGTCTGAGAGCCAGGGTACTGAACATCTGAGAGGGTAGAACATCTGGAAGGCAGGTCGTAGAAAATCTGAGAGCCATGGTCTAGAACATGGTACAGACCATCTGAGAGCCAGGGTGGAGCATCTAGGAGATGGGGCACAGAACAAATGAGAGTCAGGGTGGAGCCTCTAAGAGATGGGGTACAGACCAAAATAATGAGAGTCAGGGTGGAGCCTCTAAGAGATGGGGTACAGACCAAAATAATGAGAGTCAGGGTGGAGCCTCTAAAACAGTGGGGGAAAATACAGACCAAAATAATGAGAGTCAGGGTGGAGCCTCTAAGAGATGGGGTACAGACCAAAATAATGAGAGTCAGGGTGGAGCAACAAATGAGAGTCAGGGTGGAACCTCTAAGAGATGGGATACAGACCAAAATAAGGAGAGTCAGTGTGTGTAGAACGCATGGCTGTAGCGGGTGTGTAGAACGCATGGCTGTGGCGGGTGTGCGTACGTTGTCATCGCCCTCCAGACTCATAACCATCGACGCCATTGCCATATGAAATTAACATTGTTATGCGTCTTTCTTTATGTCTGTTTCTCATCGATTGTCGTCCTGTAACGACAACGCAGTTGACACTAACAACAGGACATCCAATTACCAGCTAACTAGTTCTCATCAATTCGTTTTCTTTGTGCAGGGCGAAGCCCAGAAAATCGAAAGATTAATGGAGGTAAGTGACCTTATATTACCCCCTGCCCCGCCCCCAGAGCCCTGAAGAAGAAAAAAAGGGGGGGGGGGGGGGGGGGGGAGCTAGCAGGAAGATTATGTATGTATACATATATATGATAGTGAGGCAGCTCCTGCTGCCTCGGGTCGGAGCAGCTTCTCCATTCTTGGGGATTGGAACCCACGTGTCACCTGGTTTGCTGTCGTGCGTGCATGCGTGCGTGTGTGTGTGTGTGTTTGCGTGCGTGCGTGCGTGCGTGCGTGGTGTGTGTGTGTGTGAGTGTAACACTGTCGGTGGGGTGTAGCACTGAAGACCTGGCGGTCACACCACGGACTTGGCACGTGACGGGATTAGGCACACTCCGAGCATCGCTTTCCGGCACCTTCAGTGGAGGGGTCGTAAACCAGTGCTTGAGTTTGGGGATTAGGCTCGATCGAAAGTGTGATCTTGGGAGGGAGAAACTGATTGAAGGGCGGGAGGGGGTGGGGGGGGGGGGAAGCAACTGATGAAGGGATTATAGACGGCGTGTCATTGCGAGGGAATTAAACGAGTTTCACAGTGAAAAGTTGGAGGTCGCAAACCAGGATCTGGCCTATAAAGGGATTAGGCTCTTGGGCGAGTGTGTGTACGTTGGGGTTGAGAGGGAGGGGAGAGGGGGACAGCCCCCAACCTAACCTTGTAGTTGGAGTTAGTGACCTCAGCGTAGAGGCTGGGAGGTCCTAAAACCAAAGCCTATAACAGGGATTAGATGAAGGAGGAGGGAGGGGTGGGTGGGGTTAGAGACGAATAGCAGGGTACACCCCCTCCAAGAGTTTCACCCATCTTTATTTTTATTTTTTTATTTTTTATCACGCTGTCCTTCACTTGATGCAGGCGTTCGCGGAGCGGTACTGCCAGTGCAACCCGGACCAGGTGAAGAACTTCAAGTCGCCGGACACGGTGTTCCTGTTGGCCTTCGCCATCATCATGCTCAACACCGACCTGCACAACTCCTCCATCAAGCCAGAGCGCAAGATGAAGCTGGAGGACTTCATCAAGAACCTCAGGGGTACGTCCCGCTGTCTCTGTACTGTCTTCGCTCTCTCGGTGTGTCCACGTGCTGTTGGTGCCCCGCGCGGCCGTGGTGAAGTGTGGCATTGTTTTGTAACGAGTCCCACGCGGCCGCATGATAAAATGTGGCATTCGATGAAATGTGGCAGCGTCTTGCAAATATCTTGTCCCACGCGGCCACTCGATGAAATGTGGCAGCGGCTTGAAAATCTTCTTCCACGCGGCCACAAATGTGGCAGCGTCTTGCCAGTATTGTTTTTTAACAACGGTTGCCCCACGCGGCCGCACGATGAAATGTGGCATTGTCTTGTAACGGTTGTCTCACACGGTGAAATGTGGCATTGTCTTGCAACGCTTGTCCCACGCTGCCACACGATGAAATGTGGCAGCGTCTTGTAACGGTTGTTCCCACGTGGCCGCACGATGAAATGTGGCAGTGTCCCACGCTGCCACACGATGAAATGTGGCAGTGTTCCACGCTGCCACATGTTGAAATGCAGTGTCTGGTAACGGTTGTCCCTCAGGAGTGCGTGCCGCTTTCTCTCTGCTCCTCTCTGTCCAGATGCTGTTTGTCGGTATGCTTACAAAGATATAATTCAAACCGGTATGATCTATCATGGCATTGGGATCTCGTCCACGTAAAAAAAGACCGTATTGGGGTAAAACTTGCCTCTACCCCTCCCACCCCACCCCGCTCCCCCGCCCCTCTGTTTCGCTGTTTCTCATACACACACACACACACACACCACACCACCCACACACACACACACACACACCACACCCCACACACACACACACACACACACACACACACACCTCCAGGTTGCAAAGCCGTAAACATCACAATAGCGTCGTGCAAATAAACTAAAAGCGGAGCTGAGGAGAGCCTTTGTTTGCCGCACGTGCAGGAGGGGAAAGGGGGTGTGTGTTTGTACACCGTGCGTTCATTCACCCCCGCCACACGACGGTCTGGTCATGCTGGGCAAGTGGAAGAATTGGGGGGGGGGGGGGGGAAAGCTCTACAGGAGCACGTGGCGGTCCTTGACAGGTGGAGTGTTTGACGGGCGCTGGTGGCCTTCAGGGGCCGCACCGGGGCCCCGCTGCCTCTATGCTGTCGCCGCCTGGATCCACAAGGTGGGGAGGGGTCACTCCGTCCCTTGCTCTTTTAGGGGATGATGCCTCGACACTCCATGCAACACGTTCCGGCTGCGCCGCGTCTAGCTGGGGGAGGGCGGGGGTGGAGGCCCCCTCCCCCCCCCCACTCCCACTCCCACTCCTCCTCCTCCTCCCCCACCCACACCCTTTTGAGTGGAGCGACCTGTATCGTTCTTGTCGTTTTAGTAGTAGCTTTTGAGACGCTTTCAGATGTAGTGTTTTCAAGGAAAAGGTGTGCATTTCACAGTAGATTCCTGTTCGCGGATGACAGGGAGGTGTGAAGTGCGGACAGGAAGAGAGCTGTTGGGGGGCCGGTGAAGCGGCAGCCCGCCGTTGTTTGCCCACAACACTGGGCAACTCGTGGCGTGGAAACCCTCCCACTAGAGAGTGGGTCGAACCTCCTCCCTCCCCCCCCGCCCCACAACAACACATCAAACGCGGGGTTTGACCAGTAAACTGATTCCTTATGCTTGAAGGTACCCCACGTCGTCCTCCTCTGCCTCCTCCCTCTGATGTTTGACCTTACCTGGCTCGGAGCGCGCACCGGTACACCCCACCCTCAGGACTCTTCACACACATCCACCCCCCACCCCCGCCCTTGCGGTCAGCTGACACGAGGTGTGCGTGCTTTACCTGCTGTTCCTCTTGTCTGCTCACAACGGCTCGTCCACGTGGCGCTGTTCAAAGACAGATGGGTCGTCTTGGGGGGTTCCCTGAGGGGGGGACATCGTGGTCACAGCCAGCAAACCCCAAACTGGAGAAGTGGGGAGGCTTCGTTGTTGTGGGGCGGGGGGGGGGGGGGGGGGGGAAAGGGCCGGAAGCTGCGGTCACAGAGGTCGTGGAAGTACATGGTGGTCCGTCTGCAGTAGTGCACCTTTCATAAGACATGCTGCACGTGCACCGACTGAGCTCTCTCTCTCTCTCTCTCTCTCTCTCTCTCTCTCTCTCTCTCTCTCTCTCTCTCTCTCTACACACACACACACACACACACATTGCACACAACACAACACTGATTTCAACAGGCGCATCATTTTTCCAACCCCCCACACACACACACACACATACACAAACACACACCCGCCCCGCAGCTCTTGTAGTCAAATAATCTCCTTTCAAGAATGCATAAAAACAACCCCTGGGCCTGTCCTTGACTGGAACATCCCACTGGGCCCGGCTGCCTTATCAACACAAAGTTCGCCACAACGTGGGCCACAGTCAACCTTAGATAACACTGAGCGCAAGGGCTTGTCAGTTTCCACCCGAGGATAAAGATAAGATAGCAGATGACTCAAGATACAAGCCCCACGGATGTTATGCCTCTGTAACTTGAACGTGGCCCCGTTTGTCTGTGCGTGTGTGCACGTGCGGACTTGGCCGATAACGTGGCATCGCAGAATTAAACAAGAATGTTTGTCAGATAACTAACTGCTCATTCTGTACTGGCAACGAAAGCGAAGTTGCGGCTGAAAATTGGCGCGTAGCTGTGTTGTGTCCCGTTAACCCTTTCCCTGCTAGGACTGAGGACGTTGCATGACGTCATTGGCAGGGCTTTCCCCGTGTGTTTATGTGGTCATCAGAGATCATTCTCGGGGGGAACAGGAACGGGCAGTGCAAATTCCCGGCACGGAAAGGTTTGACAAAACGTTCGTGCCGAATACCTTTTTGTGTTAGAATCAAGACGCTGTAACTGTATTCTGTGAAGAACAGCTGCCCGATGATATGCATTAGCATAATGCAAATTCAGTCTTTTTTTTTTTGGGGGGGGGGGGGGTGCTTTTTCTCTTTCTTTCTTTCTTCGTCTCCTTGTTTTTGAATTGTAGATCATGATTTGCGACGTAGTAAGAGACAGGTTTGCCGTTAACGGTAAGTACTCTTGACCTGTTTGCAAAGGAAGTGCGGAGAGACAATGCCGTTCTTTTTGATCTCGCGAACAGAGGCTCTCTTTGATCTCCGCCGCTCCCCCTTTCTTTTCTCTAGATCTTTACACCGATGTTGGCTTTGACGAAGTTGTCGCGCATCCTTTCTGTTTCGTGCCCTTCGTTGTCGGCTGTTTCGGTTTTTGATTGATTGAACTCGGGGAGGACCCGCACACTTCACAGCCGCTACCTGACCCTTGACCTCAGCGCAGCTTGGGTTGAAGAGGCTACGCAGTTAATCAGTCTGGTCATCGACTTCCGGTGTACCAACCTCACGTGAGTGACGGGGGGCAGGGCAGGGCGGCGCCGTAGTCGCTGCTTTCCCGGGTGTGGCTTCGGAGACTCACTTGGACTCTTAACCTTGCTTCCTCATCGCCACTCCTTCCCGAGTGTCCCAACCCTACTCCACCCAGCACCTGTGCCTTCCCTTCCTGCAGTTGTCCCAACCCAGCTCAGCCCAGCACCTGTGCCTTCCGTGATGGTGGTTGACCACGTACGCTTTTGGCCGACAGGGCTGCTTTTGTGCAGCGCGCGGGATCAAGTCCATTCAGTGTGGGAGCGGTGGAGCTGGATACGGTGCACGTCGCTTCGGTTCACTTGCCGTCGCCACCACCTGTTTGTTAGCTGTACACCTGGTGACGTTCCCCCCCCCCCCCCCCCCCCCCCCCTTCTTTTCCCCCAGCCTTCGCTCTGCTGGCCTCATTAATGCACTGCCACGCTGATACGGCCTTGTCGGTGTCGCAGTGGTCGTTAATGGGCCTTGTCACTGTATCTGGTTACCGCTGGGAGGGGCCTCGCCCGCTGATAGTTTTGAAATTAAGGTGTCTCGCCTTCTTCTTCAGTGGTGCTTAACGTCCAGGGAATCCAGGTAGTTTGTTAGGGACGGGGGGAGAGCTCCACCTCCCTGTTCACACAGCTCCTGACCTCTGAGGTGCCCCCTGTGCATGGCTTTAACCCAGTCTTCGACAGAATCCGGTAAACATCTACCGCCTCTGACATGATATCACACACACCGACCACAGGGAGAAGAGGAGGAGGAACCAGGCTTCCTGTCCACATAGCAGTTCTTCAGGTTCTTGTCCCCGTTGCACTTGTGAACAGATCCGGTTCCAAACACCACACGCAGCCAAGATCAGTAACAGAAATTTGAGTTACCTACCTGTATTGCAATCTGATGACAGTTAATGATTCGTCGAGGAATGGATGCAATTCGCCACGTGCTTATTGGTGTGAAAATGAAACCGTTCGTTAAGTTTGAGACATTTGATACGATCGATGTCATTTGTTTCAATCGACCTGGCCTGGCCCTGTAACCCAAGTGGGTATCTCTGCGGTGGGCACCGCCATTTTCCAGGACTGCCAGCCAAGTCCGCTTTTCTCATTTCTGCCATCATTCAACTTCATCTTTCGCCCATCCTCTTCAAAACTAAAGTCACCTTGGTATGACTGTGGCTGTCGACAGGATGCAGCTGTTCGCACGTGTTCCTCATCCACACACACACACACACACACACACACACACACACACACTATATATATATATATATATATATATATATATATAGATAGATAGATAGATAGATAGACACACACAACACACTCTAGGGTGGAAGTGCACCGAGATCTTGCCACTGCCCTCTAACAGTCGGTGATATGCACAGTTTTAGGCTGTAGTGCCAGCGGGCCAATTAGCCGCCTAAGGCCCTTCCGGTACGACCACACCCGGCCTTAAGGCCCTTCCGGTACGACCACACCCGGCCTTAAAGCTTTCCGGTACGACCACACCCGGCCTTACGGTCCTTCCGGTACGACCACACCCGGCCTTAAAGCTTTCCGGTACGACCACACCCGGCCTTACGGTCCTTCCGGTACGACCACACCCGGCTTTAAGGCCCTTCCGGTACGACTACACCCGGCTTTAAGGCCCTTCCGGTACGACTACACCCGACCTTAAGGCCCTTCCGGTACGACCACATTCGGCCTTAAGGCTCTTGTGGTACCATCGCACCTGACTAAGGTACTTCCGGTACCATTGCACCTGACTTTACGGCACTTCCGGTACCATCGCACCTGACTTTACAGCACTACCCTAGGTACATGCATAAAGGACCCTTTCAGCACGACCACACCCGACACAAAGCTCCTTTAAGTATGACCACACCCGACTTGGTGGTCTTGGTGGTCCTTCCGGTGCGACCACACCCAGTGTGAAAACCTGGGTTCGGTACGTTACACGTACAAAGTGGTAGCAGGCCACTCGGCCACCCCGCACCCTCTGCCGACACGACCACACCCGATGTGAAGGCCCTGGTTTACTGCGTTGTACTGTCTTGGGCTCGTGCGCGTGTCGCGTGTCAGGGGGTGGCGATAGACTGATGAATGCGGCCTGTGTCACGTGTGGACAAAGATCAACGGGATTGTTGTGGCCGCCGTGCTGGGTGTCTGGGTCTCTCTGTGTGTGTATGTGTCGTCCGATTAGGTTTTTTTTGTGTGTGCCCGTCACGTCCCATTCTCGCCGCCTCCCTCGGCCAAGCCCATCTGTCCACCCCGGCCTCAGCCCCGACCCGCACGCACATCCACCCGGAGTTACAGTATAGAGTTCAGTGGGCCCCGTTGCGGAGAACGGGGCGAATGTAGGTGCTGCGTAAAAACTCCAGTTGGGAGTCTCACAGCACTGAGGGAAACGGGGTGAGGGGAGGGGGAGGGGGGGGGAGCGAGTGTCACGGTCTTTAGGTCGCATTTTCGCCAAGAGAGAGAGATTAGAGTACAAGGTGCTCGCTACCCCAATGGCCGTTCTCTCGTTCAGATCAGAAGAGCACCAGCGACGGTGAAAGCCGAGGTCAGTGAACATGGGTGACACGCAGATTGCCCTTTGACCCTTCTTCGCTGGTTTGAGCGACGTGCGCGTTGTTCCTCGCTTCAATCAGGAGCCCAGCCTGGTTCCACAGGTTACTAATCCCCACTGTCGCCGGGGGTCCCTGTTTTGGTGACAGTGTGAAGCACTCCCAGCTGCAGGTCACTCTGCCTGCAACGTGGTCCGCAAACTACCCCCCAATTAGACGAAAGGGGGTGTGTTATGAAGCCTGTGATCCCGTCTAGAATTATACTGTCGTTGTTCTCTCCTCCTTTGCGGAAAAAAAGGATAGGTCCGCGCTTCTCTCTTTTTTTCTTTTCTTTAAAAATAAAATAAAATCGGTGCGTGACTAGTTTTCCGTGTGTGACGTGCACGTGCTGTTGAACGTCGTTGTGGGTTCACTGCCTCTCTCTTCTCTGTTGCCTCTGTTTTCCAATGCTTCTGTTTTCAGCGGCTCCGCCGTGGAGAAGTTTCGTGCTCAGAATAACCCGTTTCATGTTCGCTTCATTATTATGCCACTTCATTTACTCGCCGTTGTGAGATGAAAAGGGGATGAAAGAGAGAGAGAGAGAGACGTAAGCAGACGGAAGAGGTTCCTATTGAAAGGTCTAGGTATATAACAGTGGTTGAAGCAAATTCCTCGTGTAATTGGTTGCGGGAGGAAATGGGTCTCAAGCGGCCCCTTCCGCGGGGAGACAACTGGTTCAGTTGTTCATGCCAGTTGTGCTGCAGGAAATAACCTTGATTATGGGCCAGCGTGGTATTATTGATTCTGGGCCCAGTTGATCAGATGGAGGTTTTTCATCATTGGTAGACCAGAGTCGCGTTGCGAGCCGGTTTGGCCTATTGGTAAGGTTTAGGTGCACCATTTAGTGTTGCTCTCCACGACCTCAGCCTCTGAGGGAGAATGGGAGTGGCCGCAAGAGTTGGTATTTTCACAAACTAAACCAGCTGCATGCGCACGGCAGTCCCAGCATGGTTTTTGTGAGTTTGAGGGGTGGATCAGAAACAGTTTCTGTGTCGTTAAGGGTTGGATCAGGAACAGTGTCTGTCGTCAAGGGGTGGATCAGGAACAGTGTCTGTCGTCAAGGGGTGGATCAGAAACTGTCTGTCGTCAAGGGGTGGATCAGAAACAGTGTCAGTCGTCAAGGGGTGGATCAGGAACAGTGTCTGTCGTCAAGGGGTGGATCAGAAACAGTGTCTGTCGTCAAGGGGGGTGGATCAGAAACAGTGTCTGTCGTCAAGGGGTGGATCAGAAACAGTGTCTGTCGTCAAGGGGTTGGATCAGAAACAGTGTCTGTCGTCAAGGGGTGGATCAGGAACAGTGTCTGTCGTCAAGGGGTGGATCAGAAACAGTGTCTGTCGTCAAGGGGTGGATCAGAAACAGTGTCTGTCGTCAAGGGGTGGATCAGGAACAGTGTCTGTCGTCAAGGGGTGGATCAGAAACAGTGTCCATGTCCTCAACGGCCTGCCGCGTTCTTCATTCCCACGGTGGGATACCGCGGATGCAGAAATCAAGGTCCTTCTCTACTGAGTCTGAGAATCCAGAGTTATCAAAGGTTCCCTCTTTGGTAAGCCTGGAGTACTTTAGCTTATACTTAGCTTTACATGCTTGGCCTGCTACCCAGACATGTGCCTTTTTTTCAGTTTGTTAAAATTTCTGCCATCATGGTTCCCTTGATTCCCCCGCCCCACAAATATGCTCTTCAAACCGACAATCACCTGTGACACGAACAGCAGTCCGGACTGTAACTTGCTGCTTAACGAATTGTGTTCCACCCTGATGTGACTTTCGCGGTGTACCGGGCTGCAACTCGTTCGTTGCGTTAAGAACACGTTAATCAGTCCTCTTCACCATTCGTTCGACTCTTCAGCTTCCGTGGGAAGAACTGGGCAGGTGAAGTGTTTCTCAGGTAAATAAAATTTGGAAGGGGGAGGGGGGGATAGAATAAGAGGAAAGAAAAGGTGGACGCCAGGTGTAGCGGGTGCTATCACTTTGCCGGTGTTGTTGTTGGCCGCCTTGCCTCACAAAGTACACCGTATCGTAGCCGATTTCTCTCCGATGACACGATAACGTCTCTGAAGGTTAGTCTGCTCCAGCATCCCTGCATCCCAGCATCCCGGAACATCTCGGCTCGCTTTTGGGGGGCAGTCACCTCTCTCGGTTCCTTGCTTCGTAGCTTCGTCTTACGCTCTCTCCGTCCCCTTCCCCAGAGTTCCATGGCGTTATCCTGTCACCGGCCGCTGCACGCCCCCCCTCCCCCTCCCCCCAGTCCTCCGTCAACCCCCCCCCCCCCCACCCCCGCTAATCCTTTTAATGCCCCCCCCCCCCCCCTTATTTGTTGTTGTTGCTGTTTTGTGTATGTGTGTATGTAGGTGGTGTGTGTGTGTTTTGTTTGTGTTTTGCTTGTTTGTTTCTTTTGTTTCATGTTGCTCTCTCTGTGTGTCTCTGTCTCTGTCTTTGTCTCTCTGTCTCTGTCTCTGTCTCTCTCTCTCTCTCTCTCTCTCTCTCTCTCTCTCTCTCTCTCTCTCTCTCTCTCTCTCTCTCTCTGTTTTAAGTCTGCTTTGAAGTGTTGATGCTTATGGCGCTGTGAAGAGAGCCGAGGTCGATAACTCGGACAAGGAGCACGCTGTAAACGACCACAAAGACGAGCTGTGGCCTTTGCCCACCGGAAGATGAAAGAGGAAATTCGTTTTGTGTGTGACGGGTTGTGCGTGCCACAGGCATGATATAGGTACCAGCATTCCAGACCCTGAGCTTCAGAGGGCGCTTCGGGTGGCTGGCACCGAAGCTGACGTTGTACTCATTTCAGTTCCTGCCGGCGGACCGCCCGCTTTGAGGCACCGCGAGTTTAGGAATGAAGATCCCCCGGCCCTCTTCCGTGTTGTGTGTTGTGTCCCTTGTTTTGACTTCGCGGCGCCCCTTGCCTTCACCGTGTCGGGGTGCCCGTGCTCTGTTTATTGACAAACAACAGTGATGCTGCTAGGTGATACCGACCTGGGTCAGGGCTTGGTCAGCAGTCCAACAGCTAATGGCCTGGTTGTGGTCAGCAGTCTAACGATTAATGGCTTGGTCGTGGTCAGCAGTCTAACAGCTAATGGCTTGGTCATGGTCAGCAGTCCAACAGCTAATGGCTTGGTCGTGGTCAGCAGTCTAACAGCTGTTGGAGTTTTCACAGTGTGTCGGACTCGTTGCTCTGGCCCTGTTGTGTTTCTGGCCCTGGTTGGGTGTCGGAGCAAAACAGTTTATTGAGAAACGTTTTCTGGCGAAGGAGAACAGCTGGCGTCGGCTGAGTTTCTTTTTCTTTGCCCTTTGATGATTATCGTTTGTGGGTATCCCTCAAGTTCACCCCAGTCCAGCACTCAAGAAACCAAAATAATGACAGTAATAATGCTCTTCAGTTACCAGCCAGTATCACCCCCCCCCCCCCACCCACCCACCCCCAAAAGAAGCTGGTTGAAGCAGACTTGCTCCCCAAATCATCCATCTAGTTTGCTCTTATCAGTAGTCAGAGAGGATGGAGTTGCTCTTATCCGAAGTTTTCCCCGTAGTCAAAACAGCGGGGACAGATGTCTGGTGCGCTGTCCAAGATCTGCCAAGTAGATCCATTATTTGGAAGGGGGGGGGGGGGCGCGAAACATGACTGGCGAAGGTCGAGGCAGGGGTCAGCGCTAATTGGATTTCCCTGTCCACGCCTCTGCCCGGCGGACACCTCTCGTTCACGCTCCCGCGCGTTATTTTTAGGCGAACACCGGGGGGGGGGGGGGGGGGGTGACTGGGTGGACGGACGGTGGCCGTGGCGATCAACGTGACATCATGTCTGCCCTACACAATGCGGCATCGATCACATGTGTGTGGCGGGGAGGTCGGGCCGACTCCCTTCTGTCTCCACACCGGCGCCTGGCTGACTGACACGTCCATAACTCGGGGAGTCGTTGAACAAGTTCAGCGGCTGCTTCTCTGGAACCAGCCCGCCTGTAGCTGTATATCGCGCACGAGTCTTTGTCGGTTTCTCGTCAGTCGTTTCTCACGAACAAGCTTTTACCTGCTTTTTGTTTCTCGTCAACAAACCACGAGCTGTGTCCTATGAGCAAGCCTTTAGCTTTAGCTGTGTCCCACGAACAAGCCTTTCGCTGTATCCAACGAACAAGCGTTCATCTGTGTCGCATGAACAAGCCTTTCGCTGTGTCCAGCGAACAAGCCTTTAGCTGTGTCCCATGAACAAGCCTTTTAGTTGTGTCGCATGAACAAGCCTTTAGCTGTTTCTTTTTAACGGTGTTTTTAGGCGTTTTCCATGCACATGTCTTTAACCTTCTGAACACGTCTTTGTCCGTTTCGTATCATTGTTTCTCATAAGCAAACCAGTGTGTTTTGGCGAACAAACCTTAGCTATTTCTCGAGTGAACAGGCCTTTAGCTGTTGTACCGTTCTTGATACGCGAGACTTTTGTCATTGTTTCTTGTGAACGAGCCTTTTCGATGAGGTTTCAGTCTTGTGAACAAACCTTCGGCGGTTTGGGGGCCGGTTTTCCGCTGAGATAAAGGTTGTGATGTAAGAGATGCTTCTCACACACGCACACACACACTCACACACGCGCGCATGCACGCACACACGCACGCACGCACGTGCTCAAATTCTTGTCTTCTTTTTTCCTGTATTTCTTTTCTTCTGGTTGTTGTGCCATATTATTTTGCCACACCGTATTTTGGCCCGGCGTCTGTTTTCTGAGCCGTCTTCCGTGAAGAAGATGGACGTTTCTTCGTGTTTGAAGCATGACGTAATGTACCAGAGCCGCCATCCTTCTGCTGCTGCTGCTGCTGCTGCTGCTGCTGCTGTTGTTGTTGTTGTTGCCAGAACGGAGACTGAGAACAGGAAGAGGAGATCCTTAGAGCCGCCCGGTCTTTGACTGGCGTTGTGGGGGTGGTGAGCAAAAGGACTGCAGGAGTCTACGGTGTGAGAGAATGCAATGCCAGCAGCTAGCCATTCTTGAAGACGGCGGCACCACCATCATTCCAGAAAGGGGGGAAAAGTGCCCCCCCCCCCATCCCCCCCCCCCCCCCCCCCCAAAAAAAGAAGAAGAAAAAAAAGACTGACAAATTACCTGTCTGCTTACCTGCCTGCCGGGAGATGTTTGAAGCCGGCCGGGTGTAGCAAAAAGCCGGGGTAACGGTTTCACCCTTGTGTTTTCCTCCCCCACCCCCGCCGCCCACAACAACGCCAACAGCCGGGCCGCTGCTCAGATGCCGGGGTCTGATCGGCTTTCCGGCACCCAGCCCGCGAAAACTCCATCGCCCTGTGTGGCCCCCGTGACGGGTCCAGCTGACTTACACCATCTGCTGGGAGCTTAGGGGTCGAATCCTCTCTTCACTCGCTCCACGCTAGGCTGAGCCGTGGCGAATGAGAGGTACTGGCAGTGGTGGTAGCTAGAGGATGTTCAGAGCTCTCCGTACTTGCAAGCTGAATGGCCCGCGCGGATGGTTTCGGCTCGGAGTTTCTGCACGTGCAGTTCGTGGCCCAGTGCGCTTTCGTATCTGTTCACGTCTCTGCCCTTTTCTTGTACCGACTCTGTGTTCTGTATGTCTGCCTGCCTCAGTGTGTGTGTGTGTGTGTGTGTGTGTGCATACATCCAGATCCCTAGAGGTGAGTTGGGAAAAGGGGGGGGGGGGTGGGAGAGAGACACTCAGCATACGCTGCAATGTCACCACCAGAATGACCCTGCATTAAGACAGGAGGCGGCAAAGTCACAAGACAGTGTCCACAAACCAAAACTTTTGAAAAAGAAAAAGCCGAACCCAACCGCGAAGCGGATCGAACCGTGGTCCTGCTTACTGAGTATAGCGTCCCTTACTGCTAGGCCAAACAGGCTCGCTGTCTGAATAGCGGAGTCCATGGTGTTGTTGCTCGGATTCAGTTGTCGAGACTCGGATCTCGGGGAAACCTAGGCGTTCCTCATGTTGAGTCTGTTTAGAAAGAGGTGGAATTTCGACAGCCGGAGATACCCTCTTGCTTGCTGGCGTGTTCCTTTTATTACGGGTTCTGACGGATCAAGCTCTCTTCGCTTGTTTTTTTCCCTTCCGTATCTTCCTCCGTCAAGTCACGGTTTATGCGTCTGCCGCTACACGCCTCAACAGCACCGGTCTACCTGTGCAACAAGGCATAGCTATAGGTACACTCTCCGAGCATCGCTTTCCGGCACCTTCCTCCACACTCTGCCAGAACTGGTTACGCCACTGAAGGGGCACTCTCAGTTTATCGCCGCGCAGCTGTCCACTGATGCTGTCAGCGCCCTCCGAAAGGTTTGGGTACCACTATGATAAGACTTTGGAAGCAACATAGCATGAAAGCACGCACGTGACATGAGGCGCGTCCGCCGCGGGTATAAAGAAAGTTCCGTCTCGTAGTTTCAGACGATTCTGGTTTTATTTGTGCTGGCGTAAACAACGTTTTGTTGTTGCTGTTGATCGCTTTTATAGTATGGTGCTATCATAGTTTCCGCTCTCGAGCAGACTCACTGCGCTCTTGTTCACGCGGCTGTGGACGTGGACGGTTATAGAAAAAACTGCCTTGCAGTATAACTTGAGTTCAGTGTCGGTTACAAACTTGCTTCCACTTGAGCACCAACGCGGAAAAACTGTCTGTTAGTAAGTGACAGTTGTTGTTGTTGTTGTTGTTGAGACCTGTGGCCCCTCTGTCCCTAAAATGTCAGCGGCGACATCTGAGGACATTAAGCTCCACATCATCATCGCCTATGGCGTAATGAGCTGTGGCAGTGGTAGGAGGAAGGATGTCGTAAAGGAAGGATGTCGTAAAGCAGTGCTTGGAGATTGGGAGGAAGGATGTCGTAAAGCGGTGCTTGGAGTTAGGGAGGAAGGATGTCGTAAAGCAGTGCTTGGAGTTAGGGAGGAAGGATGTCGTAAAGCAGTGCTTGGACTGAGTTAGGGAGGAAGGATGTCGTAAAGCAGTGCTTGGAGTTAGGGAGGAAGGATGTCGTAAAGCAGTGCTTGGACTGAGTTAGGGAGGGAGGATGTCGTAAAGCAGTGCTTGGACTGAGTTAGGGAGGAAGGATGTCGTAAAGCAGTGCTTGGACTGAGTTAGGGAGGGAGGATGTCGTAAAGCAGTGCTTGGACTGAGTTAGGGAGGGAGGATGTCGTAAAGCAGTGCTTGGAGTTTGGGAGGAAGGATGTCGTAAAGCAGTGCTTGGAGTCAGAGCTAGCCGCTAGTGTGCACAGGGAAAGTCTTTGGTACTGATGCTGCTTCCCGGTGCGGACCTTCCGGCAAGATCTTCGCGGCACGGACCTCCAGCAGCCAACACGAAGCAGAGGCGAGCAGTGAGAGAGAGAGGAGGTTGGGCGGACGGCAAGATTGGGAGGACCAGAGCAGGAGGAAGAGGGGAGAGGGAGAGAGAGAGAGGAGGAGGAGGGGGAGAGAGAGGGAGGAGGGGAGAGAGAGAGAGGAGGGGGGGAGAGAGGGAGAGGGGGAGGAGAGAGAGAGAGGAGGGGGAGAGAGAAAGGGAGGAGGGGGAGAGAGAGAGGAGGGGGAGAGAGGGAGGAGGGGGAGAGAGAGAGGGAGGAGGGGGAGAGAGAGAGGGAGGAGGGGGAGAGAGAGAGAGGAGGGGGAGAGAGAGAGGGAGGAGAGCTCTGCTCGTTCCATTCACACCCGCGGCGGCACGTGGCAAGGTCCAAACAAAACATCTCTCATCCCATAAAGGCAGCAGGGCGGGGGTAATCTGTGGAGGCTTTTGCCGCTTCATTGGCTAAACACTCGGCCGTAAAAACCAAGCCGGCACCGCCGCTGCCGTGGACAAAAACGCTGGTGGGAATTTAGCTACCGGCGAGTTGCTGGCTTGGGCAGAGCTGCAGCGTGGGCATGATGGAGAGTGCAGACCTGCAATGAGATGTATTCCGTATTATAGGTGTCTGATGGCGAGACGTACCTGTTGCCGTAGCAGAGGGCTGGGGAACAGAAAGAGACGGAAGGAAGACGAGGAACTGGAGGGAAGGAAGCGGGGTTTATTATGTCTGCTGCGAATTTCAGCTCGTGACTTGTGGCACGGAACGGTTGATTTATGGTTGTCATATGCGCTCTACTCTGTGTGTGAGTGTGTGTGTGTGTGTCAGTGTGTGTGTACGTATACGAGTGTGTTCTTGCTGAGTTGCGTTTTCCGCCAGTCTTCTTCTCCAGGACTTGGCTTAGCAGCTTGATGGCGTTAACACAGCATGACAAGAAGGCCTGATGTACCTTCCGTTGCACCTGTCATTCCTGCTGCCCCACCTCCACCCGCCACTAGCAGGCACACACTGTAGTGTCCCCACTGCCACCAGTCCACCTCATCCTTCTTCTTTTCCGTGCTCTTCCTTCTTTTTTCTCAAGTTTTTTTCCTCTTCTCTCCCCGCCCCCCCCCCCCCCCCCCCCCCCCCCCCCTTCCCCAATTCTCTCTCCGTCTCTCTGTGTGTCTTGTCTCTTCTTTTTTTTTTTTTTTTTTTTTTGGGGGGGGGGGGTCTTTCTTCATCTGCTTTTTCTCTTTAACTCATTATTGCCTGTTTTTTCGTTTGTTTGTTTGTTTTTAGTATGACCTTCACAGCTGGCTTTGCTGGGAATTCAGTCAGTCAGTCAGTCTTTTTTTCTCCTTCTGTTTCTTCTTCTATTTCTCTGTCTCCTCTGTCTTTAAAGGAAACTGGGATGATGTGGAAACTGGTGGGGCTGGGGTTGGATGTCTTTTGCTTGCTGCCTTTGTGGGTGTCAGCCAGTGTTTGTTGTGTGTATGTGTTTGCTTTTGTCTGCAACTTCCTGCAGTGTGTCAGGCGAACGGGCCACTGGGAACAGGTGGTAGAGTCTTGGGGGTGGATATTGTCGGAGAACACACAACATGCTTGGAACACCCACCCTGCATATCCAGTTTAACCCTTCTTTTGTACTGGCACAAAGATGCCGACTGTGCCAGAGATGGTGTGTGTCTTTATCAAGTCTCGAGACAGATTGGATGACAATCTGACTGAAGGGTGAGCCAACAGCTTTCCTTCTAGATCCCATCTTCCATCAACTTTTCATTTTCTTCACCCTAGAAAGTGGACTACAGCAACTAAAGTGGACTAAGTAAAAAAATATATTAAAAAATATGGAAAAAAAGACAACAATGCAGTATGGGTCAACGGTTTTTAAATTTGAAAGTTCATTAGTGCTACAGTGTCTGGCTGGCTGTCAAACACTCATCTTCTGCTGAACACTGCAAACACTGTCCCAGCCTATGTTGACCACTATCCACCTTGGTGTTGCAGGAATCGATGATGGGGATGACGTGGACCCAGACCTGCTGGCAGGCATCTATGAGCGCATCAAGCAGCAGGAGTTCCGGGCAGGCGTGGACCAGGTCACGCAGGTCATGAAGGTCGAGCAGACCATTGTGGGCAAGAAACCGGTGAGGAAACCACTGATCTAGGGTGCAGTGGGTGTATGTGAAATTACGACTTGAAAGAAGTATTTAAAGAATGTATCGCTTACTTTGTGATAAATGACCCATCTTCTTTCACTAGTTTGGAGTGTTGGCAGTCTGGTTTTTAACCTCACATGAGCCACACGTGACACCAGATATTTATGTCTCATGGGGCCCCACGTCCAGTTTAGTCTTACTGAGTAGATTTAGACACAGTAACAAGCAAACCTCTACTGTCTGTGACAGCTGGTATGAGTAGATTCACAGGCTCAGTAACATGCAAAACTCTACTGTCTGTGACAGCTGGTATGAGTAGATTTACAGGCGCAGAAACATGCAAAACTCTACCGTCTGTGACAGCTGGTATGAGTAGATTTACAGGCGCAGTAACATGCAAAACTCTACCGTCTGTGACAGCTGGTATGAGTAGATTTACAGGCGCAGAAACATGCAAAACTCTACCGTCTGTGACAACTGGTAGGAAAAGCAGAGAGCAATAAACATAATTAAATGGGGTCTACAGCTATCAGAAAACCTGATGCACCTCTCTGTGAGGTTATGGCATTTATTTAACATGGGCAGTCTCAGTGTAAATGTTTGTCAGTTTGGATGTGAGTGTCCTTGCATTCAAGTAAGGCGGAAGAAAGGGTTGTACATGCTGTTGAATAGACTAGCTGTGTGGTGATGGGGAAGAACTTGAAATGAGTGACAGAGTGGGAATGTTGATATTGGTGATGACTACTGAAGCAGGAAACTTTGGTGGACACCACCCACTTGTGACGCAACCCTTCCTGACACACCACTTAACAACCATTACTCAAGTGGCACTCAGCATGTTGCATGCACTGATAAGAGTATTATTTGGAAGTAAAGGGTAGCTGTTCCACTGTGGGGTTTGATAATGATGGCCAGTCTGCGAGTGCATCTTGGCTGTCATCTGACTGCCAGGTCATCTGTGTGTAAAGTGAGACTTTTGCATCATGCTGCATTGTTCCTGTCTTTACCCCAGCCCCATGTGCATGCATGTGCATGGGGCTGGGGGCACACACATGCGCATGCAACACGCACACACACACACACACACACACACTCTCTCTCTCTCTCTCTCTCTCTCTCTCTCTCTCTCTCTCTCTCTCTCTCTCTCTCTCTCTCTCTCTCTCTCTCTCTCTCTATCACTTGCTCACACATGCATGCACATATATGCATGCGTGCGTGCACACACTTTCTCTCTCAATCACTCACACATCCACATGCACACATAACACATTCTCTCTCTCTCTCTCTCTCTCTCTCTCTCTCTCTCTCTCTCTCTCTCTCTCTCTCTCTCTCTCTCTCACACACGCACACATGTGTGTGCACATGTGTGCACACATACACACTTCTGTAAAACTGATGACAATGTTTGTGTGCAGCAACTGGCCCTGTCGCACCGCCGCCTGGTGTGCTACTGCCGACTGTATGAAGTGCATGACCCCAACAAGAAGGAAAAGATTGGTCTGCACCAACGGGAGGTCTTCCTCTTCAACGACCTGCTTCTGGTCGGTACCGCTTCCAGCATTCTGTGGGACAGTTGGTTGGATTATATAGATGCTGATCGCTCGATACTGAACACCCAGTCAAGTGTGAAGGTCATATCGGGGCAAGACACAGTCATCAAATCAGTGTTGTCTGATTCACTGTTTGCATTACAGATCATTATGTGGTGGTGGAGGACTGAGGGGAATTGAAGTTGAATGAACTGAGAAGGCAGAAGTTAGAAAGGCAGCAAAGAATGGGTTAAAACCAAAAAGTGCTCTGGAAGGAGGGATGGTGTCTTGGGTGAGGTCTGCAGTAGCTGGGTGGAATTGAATGGACAGTGGCATAAACTGGACAAGACAGCTGCTAGTGCTGTAGTCTGCTTGAGCAAATCACTGATGTTTCTTCTTAGTGTTGCTGTACAGTTTTGTTGCCGCTGTTTGTACCGGTACCCCTGTGTACGTAAAGCCAAAGGCCTGGTGGTGTAAATGGAATCGCTCGTGCGTTTGCAGGTGACCAAGATCTTCAGCAAGAAGAAAACGGGAATCACTTACAACTTCAAATCTGCTGTGTCTCTCTGCGGCATGCAAGTCTACCTCTTTGAAACTCCACGTCAGTAGCTGCTGATGCAGCATTTTCTTTGCCTTTTTTTGTACCCTGAGTGACAAAGTTGTTGGGGGGAGTACTGGAATCACCGTTTCCACCTGTCCTTCTGTCTGTCTAGCCAGGCTTTGTTTAGAAAATATCTTCTGAACCACTCAGCCTTTTGTAATCAAAGTTGGTGTGATGGTACATCATCACGAGGTGAGGTGTCATGAGAAGAAACAAAATGGAGGTGCTATTTTCAGGGTCAAGGTCACAGTTGGAGCTTACATAATCGAAACGTAACTGCTTCTGCCATATCTTCTGAACTAATGATTCAGTTGAAACCAAACTTAGTCTGGTTTGTCATCGTATGTGGAAGTGTCCATTAACAGTATTGGATTGCTGTGTTCAAGATCAAGGTTACAGCAAATATTCAAAATTCCAGGAATTGTTTGATGCAGTGTGTGTGTGTGTACATATGTGTGTGGAGGGGGGGGGTGTACAAAAAACTAATGTAAAAGGCAAAGCAGTCAAAAGTGTAACAGTGGAACACAAGAGCTTATTAAAACTTTGGGGGGGGAATGATTTGCTAACCAACAACCAAGAAACCTGTGTGTTTGACTGACAGATTACCAGTATGGCATTCAGCTGACCAACAACCTGGACAGCAAGCCCATCATCACCTTCAACGCCCGCAACGACCATGACCGACAGAAGTTTGTCGAGGATCTCAAGGAATCCATATTGGAGGTACCCTTTGCTGACGAGGGTGTTGTTTATGTGTTTTGTTGTTGTTGTCGTCGTTGTTGTCTGTGGAGTGCCAGACTGTGTTGCCCACTTAGTGTGGTTTTGTTTCGCTGGGAAGATGAAGATGGTTGAACTTGAAGTTTTCCCCAGCGTTGTTTCTGAGACAGCACCAGTGTTTGACATGACTGAGGTCATGCTCCATGCACTATTTGGATAATGATAGATAACTTTTGTATAGTGCTATTCTCTGGTTTACACAGACTCGCTGCGCTTTACAACATTCTCCAACATTTTCTAAGTTAAGTGGATAAAGTTGATAATGATGATGATGATGACAACGACAATGTCCCCCAGACCAATGGAATGGAGCAGCTGCGGATCGAGGAGGAGATGCAGCGACACCGGACCTCCCACAACACGCTGGACAAGCACTACGCCAACGATGACTCGCGCGTGCACATGTACGAGCTGGCTAAGCCCGCGGACCCTTGTAGCAACCGACTGTCCGCCCCTGAGTGTGGCCTGAAGAAATCCCCTCTGTCCAACTCCCTCACTGATCTGTGTACAGGTATGCATGTTGCATGCTCATCCCCCCCACCTCCTCCCACCCTCACCCCCCTTACACTCATACGCCTGTCCCAGGGGAGACCAGTTGTCACACTCCACTTTAAAGAGTGCACGGCTTTACATCACTGTCACTAACAAACGGGACAAGAAAGTTTAGGCGCAGGTTCAGTGGGGCAGGAAATCGCATCTGTGAAGACCACCCAGGTAAAGGTGTGGAAACACTCTTGAAAGGGGTGCAGTCCACGGTCAGGGATTGTTTGCTGTTGAAATAGTAATGGGAAAAGTTTGGGGGAAAGTGGTATTAAAAGGGGGGGGTTTATCGGTCAGGGATTGTTTGCTGTTAAAATAGTGATGGGGAAAGTTTGGGGGAAAGTGGTATTAAAAAGGGGGGTGTTATCGGTCAGGGATTGTTTGCTGTTAAAATAGTGATGGGGAAAGTTTGGGGGAAAGTGGTATTAAAAAGGGGGTTTTCTCAGGGTTGTTTGCTGTTAAAATAGTGATGGGGAAAGTTTGGGGGAAAGTGGTATTAAAAAGGGGTGTTTGTTCTACAGGGGTTGTTTGATGTGGAAATAGTGATGGAAACAGTTTAGGAAAAGTGTCTTAAAACGGGGTCTTTATTCTCCAGGGGTTGTTTGCTGTTAAAATAGTGATGGGGAAAGTTTGGGGGAAAGTGGTATTAAAAAGGGGTGTTTGTTCTACAGGGGGTTATGTGGAAAAGTGATGGAAACGTTAAAGTGTCTAAAATGTGGAAACTGTAATGGGGAAAGTTTTGGGGAAAGTGGTCTTTAAAAAAAAGGGGGTATTTGTTAGTCAGGAGTTGTATGATGTGAAAATAATGATGGGGAAAGTTTTAGGGGGGAAAGAGGTCTTAAAAAACAGTGGTTGTTGGTCACAGGTTGCTGTGTAACCTTCTACTCAGACAGGTTGCAGTGTAACCACTAGAGACAGTTGTAGGGCACCTTACACTTGAACAGGTTGTGTTACCAACAGGGATTAGTTCTTGGGCATCATCCTGACCTTTAAGCTGGTATGGCTTGTCATATCTCTTATGCAATGTGCTGCAGCTTCACTTCACTTCTGAGCAGAACTAGACGATGCATGGTCATCTCTCATTATCTTACAGTGGCGAATATTGCTGAGCATTGGGTACACAGGCACCCAGCCAACTGAATGGTCGTTGAATAGTTTGACGAGCGTCACTGCATCATTCTGTAGCAATTGCATGCACAGTGATGCTGGCTGTGTATGAATCTGTGCATCACATAATACGCACTTTGTTTGATTTTGAATGGACTCTTTCATCAAAGCCTGTATGTGATGGGACAGGGGCCGGGGGCATTGTCCAAAGTTTGCTTGTGATATGAACAGGGGAAAGGGGGTTATACTGAATGGCGTCTAGGTCATGTTAAGTAGTTTCCTGCCTTAGTTTCACACAATCAAAAATGATGGTAGGACTTGGGAATGAGGGAAGGGGACATTATTTTGAGTTGGTCATCAGGGTTTGGTTTGGTTTTGTCAGCGGTTGACACATGCTTACTTACATGGTTGTCTCTGAGGTTTTGTCTCCAGCTCTTTTGGATCAGCCGATATTCGTAACTTCCACTTTTTCCTTCGAGTGTTCTGGACATTCATCATCGTCTGTGATGTGTTAACCGTTCTGCTTTTACCCCTTCCTCCATTTATTTCATCATCAGTTAACTACCTTGTACTCATTCCCAGTTAAATATATTACTGGCTAATACTCATCCTGTCGCCTCACATTCAGCAGCAGACGCTTAGTTTTTCCATGTGTACATATTGTCGCTGCAAGTGTGATCGTAAGCATTACACGACCTTTTTTTTGTTTTTGTTTTTTCTTTCTTTTTTTCTTTTTCTTTTTGTTCTTTTCTTCCCCCTTTTTGTTTGACCATTTGAAACATGGCAGCAAATCCAACTCAAGTGTTTTTGCTTATCTGTAGTATTGTCTGTTTTTGTAAATACATTGTAGATCATCCACAAGATATTTTTACCACCCATTGG
The DNA here is from genome assembly GCA_018857735.1 of Alviniconcha marisindica. Classification (NCBI taxonomy): domain Eukaryota; kingdom Metazoa; phylum Mollusca; class Gastropoda; family Provannidae; genus Alviniconcha; species Alviniconcha marisindica. The sequence goes on from JABMCL010001800.1 coordinate 63,657, forward strand.
CTGAGCAGTAATAGCCTTGGTGTGTATTGTATTTTTCTACTTGCTGTTACTGTGAATTTTGAGATGTGTGCTAAAGTTTTGAATTGTTTGTGGTGTACATTGATGTTGCTCTAGGGATTTTTTGGGCTTCATAGATGTTAAGCCTTTTTTTATTTTTTTTTAACCAAAAACACGTTCATGCTTTTTGCCTAACGGGAGTGTGCCCAAGTGCGTGCTAGTTGTAGCATAGTGTGTGGAGTGTGCGGCCTTTAACTGTGTGCTGTGCATTGTGACTTAAGTGTTGTTTTTGCGCTTCTGACCAGAGTGGCAGAAATTGTGTAGGACTGCATGGCTACCTGGAGCTGCACCTGTTTAAAGTTAACGCCCGCCCACCCACCCTCCCTCCTTGTAACTGTGTTAGTACAGTACAGCTTTGATTCCAGTGTTAATAACCTTAAGTCTCAGGGTGTTTTTTGTTTGTTTTGTTTTTTCTTGACTTTACAGATTTGTTTTTGTGTCAATATTAAATGGATGTTGATTTTATTTGTTTTATTTTTTCTTCTTTTTAAAAATATTTTTACCTCTTGAGGTGTCAGTAATTTACTAAGAATTCAACTAAGTGTTTAGAGGGACTTTGTCTATGTTTGCATATGAATGAGCATAAATTTAAAAGGTCATTGGATTAACGGTTGGAAAGTAATGTATTGTGTTATGACCGATTGTTTGGTTGTGATTGAGTCCAAAAATGTCAGTACTGGTATCTTGTCATTGTCCCCACCACCAACAACAACCAAAAAGAGGACTTGTTGACCGGAGCCACATTGCCATTTCTACATGGTAGCAATGAATGACTACCACAGGACTGTATTAGGAAAATGAAAGAGCTGTCATCATTCACAAAAGTTGTATCATCCCCATTAGTAAGTAGAAGCTAATTAAATGGTGTGTGGACGCTGAAATCCAGGAACTAGCCAACCATAGTTCAGGGGAGAGAACTTGAAAGGGTCTGTGGTGACAAGAACTTCGTTTTTGTTTCACTTCACTGAGGTCTAGATTGGGTCCACTAAATAAGCCAAACATCCTTTTGAAGTTGGACCCACATTAAATCAGAAGCAAGCTGGGTTTTTTCCCCCAGTGTAGCTGTGATAGCCTGGACTCATGTTAGCAATGATTCCAGCTTTAACATTCTGAAGTACATATATATATTTTCTTGATGTCCAAGCAAATTTGAAAAGCACAAGCAAACATAAATTTTTGTTTGTTCTTTTCAGTGGCATCGCTGACAGTAGCATTTGTGCAAAAGGGCCCCAAATACGACCGATTTTACTATATGTCTGGTTTACATCTATCAGAATCAAACCCATTCTGAATTTTGATGCACTTACACTATGCAGATTTATTTTTATTTTTTAACAGATTTATTTTAACACTATTTGGCAATCACAGCATGTGTGGATAAGCAAATTACACAAGGTCTTGTTGCAGCAGAGTAGATTCCAAGTGTCAGCTGTATTATTAGTTGGGCTGAACATTCTATTTATTTTAGCAGCGTAGCAGTCGTGATGCATACTTTACAGTAGCAGTGTGTTGGTCTGCTGCTGTGTGGTTCATAGCGTTTGGCTAGAAGCTTTGGCTAGAAGCTGCTAACAAGTTGTATCAGTTGGCTAGAAGCTGCTATCAAGTTGTATCAATGAATCAACCTATTGCTCAGTGCAAGTATGTGTATTAAGTAGGCCTTTTCCTTTTATCGTCACATTAAAGTATTGTGTGTACCATTATGCTCAGACATAAAGTATCATTTTGGTAGCTGGTATTTTCAAAGCTTGCCTTTTTTCTTTTCTTTAAAATAATTTTTGTAATGCATGTCATTTTGCTTCTCGTTATGCTCAAACGTCAGGAATCATTTCAGTAGCTGGCATTATTTAACACATACCATTCATTCAGTGTATGGCAGTATTTTGTATTTCATTGTACTCGGACATCAGGACTGTTTAAATAGCCGAAGTGGTTCTTTCATTATGCTCCATTTGAACAGGAACTCAAAAGACAAAAGTTTCTCTTTTGGGGCAGTTGTCACTGCCTCAGTGGTTGTTGTCACTGCCTCAGAGGTTTGCTACAAAAAAAACGTGTTGAGTGTGGCGACAGTGCTGAGAGTTGATGTGTGCTGTTTTTGTGTTACAGCACCAGGCATGAAAAGAGGTAACAGCGGTGCATCCCTAGACAGTGGAGTGGTCAGTGCCTTTTGTTTCTCCTTTCTAATCTTAGCGTCTTCGGACATTGGCTTGCACTGCAGTGAATTTAATTCTGTGAAGGTCCTCTCACCTTTGTAATACCTACTTCTAACCATGTTTGTAATGAAAACGTCTTTCATTTCAAAAGAAAAAGAAGGATGCCTTCTTTGATTTTTAGTGTGCTGGAGAATTTGTGTATGGGTCTGTTGTGTGTGCATTATTATTGAATTTACATGTATTTCGAACAGTGATGGTATCAGTTTGTATTAGAAGCAATCACATTTGTGTTATTACCTTCACTGAAATTAAATGAATGCAGATAAGGGCACTGTTGTATTTTGAAAAACCAACAAGAATTTATAGCAGTACAAAATAAAGATACAGTCAGAACTTCATGAGTTCACCAACAAGCTTGTATTTTCTTTTCACTGGGTAAAAATGTCAGACAGGTGAGGGAGGTTATTCGTCAAATGCTTGTTCATTGCACAACAGTAGTGGTCACGTTACCAGCGAGACCTCTAATTCACTGCCTGCAATGTGTTTCAGGTGTCTGGCAGCGTCGGAAGCTCTGGTAGTCGTGACGACAGCGCAGGCTTGAGCCCACAGGCCTCCCTGCCTCCCATGCGCATGTCGCCCTTCCCATCCACCTCAGGAGTCCCACCCACCCCACCCCGGGTCAAGCCACGCACACCCATCATGATGCGTCCGGGTCTCCCTGATGGCACAGAGGTGTAATCAGCTCGCAGGATTGCATGGAGTGTGGTGCTGGACTTCAGACGTTTGGTTTGAGAACAGCAGCCACGTTTCTGTGGCCTGGATCTGTGTTGGAGCTGGGAAACTTGTTTCACCCCCCTCGCTTCAGTGGACTTTTCTTGGCGGAATTTCCATGGTCCAGTGGATTTTGATTCTGGGAGTTTTGCAGCTGTGTGAACACTTATGTGGAGTGTGTGTGTGAACATGTGTGTTATGTGTGTGTGTGTGTGTGTGTGAGCATATGTATGTGTTTGTGTGGTGTACGTGTGGTGTGTGTATGTGAGCACTGTGTGGTGTTACAGTCCCAGGGATGCAGACTTGCCAGGAATTATGAATTCAGAGGGATGAGTTGTTTGTTTGTGTGTGTGTGTACATGAGTGCACACACTTGAACTGTGTGGTAATGGAACGTGTAGCAAGTGATGAAGATCCAGACACTGAGGCCAAGTGAAGATAATAAAACCAAGGACTTTGATTGTGAAATTAGGATGTGAACAATGTTCAAATATGATTATGAAATTTAAATGTGAACAATATGGGAATTACACTTACAGCTGTGTTCAAAGATGGAAAGAAATGCAGAGTGAAATGTGCAAATCAGCAGCAAACAACAAAAAGGTTGATTATTACTGACCGAACAAAAATTTACCCCCGTTAACACAACACCCCAGGTACTTGCACAAAGCAAGGACACTGCATAATATGCATGTGAAGCGGGTGCAGTTGAAGTATCCAAAGCACAGCTGGTGTCCCCACTTTGTGTGGACATCGACAGTGTCAGCAGTTGAAGTATCCAAAGCACAGCTGGTGTCCCCACTTTGTGTGGACATCGACAGTGTCAGCAGTTGAAGTATCCAAAGCACAGCTGGTGTCCCCACTTTGTGTGGACATCGACAGTGTCAGCAGTTGAAGTAGCAGAAACAAAACATGAGAGATGGGAGACGGAAAGCTTGATCAGAGCATTGTGAAATGATGATTATGATGGTGAGAGACAGAGATAGTAAGCTCAAATGAGGCACTGAAAGTGAAAGAAGTGGAAGCGCACAAAGCAGCGTGCAAAGTTGCTTGGTTTGGAAGACAGCATTACACAGCCAATTGATAAAGGATTGCAAAACAGCAGCTTACAGAATGTTGAAAACAAAATCATTGTTAGAATGGAGAACCCCCCCCCCCCTCCCCCCCCCCCAAAGTACTTGTAACAAGTGGAGACAAGCCTGTACACAGGTGAATGAAAGAAAAGTGGATATTACCAAGCACTGTGATGGTGATGGGGGTTACAAAGCATCGTCATCATGATGGAAGAAGAGAGGATGACAGCAAGCATTGTAATGTCAGAAGAAGAATGGATGGTAGCAAGCATAGTGATGATGGAAGAAGAGTGGATGGCAGCAAGCATTGTAATGGTGGAAGAAGAATGGATGACATCAGGCATTGTAATGGTGGAAGAAGAGTGGATGATAGCAAGCATTGTAATGACGGAAGAAGAATGGATGGCAGCAGGGGTTGCAATGACAGAAGAGTAGGGAAAAGCAAGCATGATAATGGCAAATGCAGAGTGGATGAAAGCATGCTTCATCATGACAGAAGGCATGTGGTCATCACTGGCATTGAAAATGCGGGGATGGTGACAAACCTCATGGTGGTGCAGCAGGAGGGGGTAGGATGGCTATGTTGGCACAGTGGTGGGGTGGTTATGTTGGCACAGTGGTGGGGTGGCTATGTTGGCACAGTGGTGGGGTGGCTATGTTGGCACAGTGTCGGGGTGGCTATGTTGGCACAGTGTCAAGGACATGGGTGTATTTGTGTTGGAGCATAACCCGAAGTCTTTCATTTCAGCGTGTTGGTTTTGTAGTTCAGCTTCTACCTGTCGACATTTTGCTGTCTCTGAATGCGTTGTGTGACTTTGTAGAGGTTGTAGATTTAGGCCTTTCTCTGCAGCCAGTCCTTCACGCTGCAGGAAAGAAGAAAATATGTGTTGGCATGCACGTGTATGTGCATGCAAAAAAATACATTTTAAACTTTTTGCTTTTTGCTTCCTAGATATTCAGTAGACCATATTATTGCAATTTTGTTTTCTTCAGAAAATTTGCTACATACTGATTTTGCAAAGAGCAGACAAATAATATTGGATACAAGAGCTGATGGAGGTAAATGTAAACTTTGGTCTGAGTTTTCAGACTTGTCACTGTGCATGTACAATGAGTTACATGGAAACATATGTATACTTGTATCATCATTACATTATCAAAGATGCGAACAATAAACAGATGTGGATGCTATTGCATTTTATGGATTACTAGTACATGAAATCAAGTTACGGACTGAGTGTGCAAGGCTTTCATTAGTACAAAACTTTGATTTGTGTGTTTGCTCAGCATTTCTTTCAAACACTGATGTTAGTTTCTCTGAAAATATGAATTTGCCCTTTCATGAACTTGAGACACAGGAAATGATTGATCTGTGATTTTGGTTTCATATTCCATTCACTCCACACAGTTTAGAAACATTGAAACCTTTTTTTCCCCCAGAGTTGACAGTTGTAACACTTTGAGAAATGCTTTACAGAACAAAGCTTGGCAAGGATAGTGTACATGGATAACTGAAGTGAACAGAAGTGTGACCTACAGTGGTAGCATCGCATATTTTATTCCCGGAACACACTTCAATCACTTTTGTGCAATATAATACTGGTGAAAAGTCATCAAATTGGTAGCTTGTACATACTTTTTGAATACTATGGATGCCATAAAATAGTTCTCTGTACTTTGTCTTCTTTGTACTTTTCACATGTGTAAATACTTATCACAACTGCATAGAAAACGTCATGAACGTAGCATTAGTTGTTGAACTTTAAGACAACCGATGAAGCTTTATTTAGAAAACAGAAAAAAGAGAGAGAAAAAAAAAGAAGCTGCGGTTAAACGACCAAATACGAAAAATGTTTGATTTTAAATCATTCAATCAATTTATCTGATTATTTTTGTTTTATTGTTGATCCAAACATATACATGTACTGGAGTATTAGATCTCTGCATCTTTAGCTGTATGCAAGTTGATTTTTTTTTTTTTCCTTCACCAAAATCACTGAATCACTGCTAGTTGACAAAATGATGGTGCACTGTGGCTGATTTCAAAGCCTTCCCATTCCAAGTCAGCATATGGCGGTCCTGTTCCCAAATGACCCAGTGGCAGCTGTTAGCAAGTGTTGTTCAACAATCAACGACTCAAGACAGCCAGGTTGCCGAAATGATGTTCTTGGCAAGTTTTGTCGTTCAAGGACCAACGCTGGTAGACAGTGAGGTCATGTGTGCATTGTGCCTCCTTTTTTTGTGTGTGTGTTGACGAAACAGGCGAGTGAGTGGGTGGGAACAAAAGCACTGTGGGTCTCAGACTCGAGAGATACAGCTGGAGTTTAGTTCACCTCAGTGAGGTTTAGGCAGTTCAGAACAACTGCATCTTGTGAGCATGGTGTTGAAAAGTTGTCGGCTCATCATACATCAGTATTCATATGGTTCCAGTGCCGGCAGTTTTGTCTTCTCCTTTCCCTCAGCTATGCAGACGTTCTCTGTAGTGGCGCTTTTCTGTAGTACTTGTAGATGAAAACACTGTAAAATGTAGACAGTGTCTATTTGCTTTGAGAAATTGTTAGCAACTGCCAAACAGTTTGGACTGACTGTCTTTCTTTCTAACTAGAGCTGGCCTCTAGCCCATTGTCATCGTCTAGATTGGCAACAGTTTGAAAAGAGATGTAGAATATTGTGCTAGCATGCATATATATAGCAACCCTTTTGTTAAGTTCCTAAAAGATGCAGCATGCTGTGCTTGATTGCAGATCTGCTCTTCTGTTCAGTCCTCCCAGTGTTGGTCACACGGGGTTGGGAAAGATCAGCAAGAAATTTTGAGGTTTAAAAAATAATTTACAATTGAAAATTGATTGTGAATAGGCTGTGTTATAGCAGCCACACCTTTCTCAGATTAGCTTCTTCCAATCTTTTTAATCTCTTTAGTTCTGCAAAGAATTCTTGGAAAAACGACAGCCGGTTTTGTTTTGAAAATGATGTAAATGATCTGCAGTCCATTTTTTTATTATTTCACTTGTATATTCATTTTGAGGTCAGGGAGAAACCCTGATTCTTCTTCACTTACAGCTTCATTTGTGTGCCTTCAGTGGCAGTACTATCTTTTTTGTAAATAGTCAAGTTGCTTACTACACGTTACAGCCTAAAATGGAACAAGCAGCAGAGAAAATATTATTTGACGGTCCCTAAGTTATAGAGAGGAGAGGTGTTTGTGTGTGTCAGTTTGCAAGGCACTGGTGCCTTGGTGGTGTCGAAACAAACGTTGGCAGCCAGCGTACTGTTGGCCCGACACACTGCATGATCCCAGAATGCAGTGGTGTAGAAAGGTAGTATCGTTGGAGGGTTGCCAAAAATAAACATGAAAAACTTGTAAAAACTTCTTCTTTGTAATTTATTGTGGTGGTGCGAGTGCTGAAGTTGAAACACAAAGATCAGCATTTTTGCTAGTGTGTGTTTATGCTGAGGTGTGTATGTGTGTGCGTGCGTGGGTGTCTAAGCAAAAGTATGACAGCACTGTTGAATTATGAGGTTGTTTAATATGTGCAGTTTTATATTATGTGTGTTTGCAAGTTTTCTTTCGGTTTTTAAAATGTTATGTATGATATTTGGTTATTGTGATATGTGTATCTTTAGCCACACGTTTCATTTCTCTGAGGAAAGATAATAAAGTAATCTTGAAGCTTCCACCTAGACCCTGTATGTATTTCAGTCAGATGTTACAACTGTTCAGAAGTGAATGCCATCACTACCATTCAGCAGTGAATGCCCAAAGGAACTCTCTCCTTCATTCCTCCATTCTCTGTAGGTGCATGCATGTAAAAAGTGTCGCCATTATACAATAGCCTAAATCAGATTTACCCTAAACATCTATCTCTGTCACACGCAGTTTCACAAGCAATACACAAAGGGTTGATGGAACTGAAATCCTCATATTCATCCTTCATTTGTCCACCTTCTTAGTGGGTACAAACATACACAAATGTTCAAATACATATCTGATGTGTGACCTGTCGCTATTGCAACAGTAAACTCTAAACACAATGAAATCTTAACCACAAAAACAAAAATAAAAGAGTGAATGCTTAAATCAGCCCACACTGAAAATCATTAAGCATTTTCAGAAATCAATAAATAAAATATTTATGGGACACAAGCAGTTTTAATTTTCAACGCTGCTGTGACCTCAAAATGAGGTCAATGTTACTGATACCGGTCATGAACAGGTCAATTTGACAGACCACTAGTGTACACAGTTTAAAAGATCTTGACGACATCAAGGTCAGTGTCACTTAAAACTAACTGTGAATGGGCAGAACTTGACAGACTATCACAGCACACACAGATCGAAAGATTTTGCTGAGGTCAGTGTTGGTGAAACTAGTCATGAACGGATAGAACTCCACACAGACTACCCAGCATGCACAGGTTCAAACTTCTTAAACGTTTGTGTAAAGTGACCAGACAGATGCAGAACCAAGCGGTTTGTTTCATTCAGAGAAAAACACTTCCCTATTTAACATTTCCTTTCACTGACCGAATCATCACCTTGAACTCAGCGTGGGTCCGCTGTTTCTTCATTAGCCCTGTGGTGCAAGTTGACGATTCTGATCAAACAGAAACCTGATCACTGTTCAACTGAGGGAACTGAACTGCATCCCTGTGTTCTGCAACGTTTCTACAACTGACTGTTTTACACCAAAATTACATTAACACCCTTCACAACAACTTTAAAACAATGTCAGGAAAGAAAGAGAGCAAGTTTTGCCATGTATAAGTTTTGTCGTATCAATGTATGGGCAATGACAGCTGGTACATAACCTGGTTTACATATTTAACAACAAAGCTGAGTTTCATACAGACCCAATGCAAAACATTTTCTGAGAAAATGCAACCGTTATTTTAAATTCGTCAACACTGGTAATTTATGAACGTGTAGAACTCTAAACAGGACACCATTATACATTTGGAAGAGCATGTCTAGACAGTGCCAGTGTAAAAGCGCTTGCCAGAGACGAAGGGATGGCTGGACAATTAGTCACACAGCCGGCACTGGTCTTTACATACACTCCTATTTTTCTCTCTTTCATCAACGCCAGAAAAAGCTACCATAGCTGTGCATCTCTTTACAACAAATACATTTACAGAAATACAGTAGCCCTGATGTTCACAGATGAATGATCCAACAAAACTGGAGGGCGGGAGGTGGGGGTGGGGGGCAATTACCAGATTTTCAATGTAAAATAACCTACTGTTCTTTTATATACTTGTCATGAGCAATCCTTTCTCAATCCAGTTGATGAAGGTCACTCTTTATCATGAACTGATGCCACACTGCCTCCAACAGTGAACCCACTGTAGAGCCCAGCAAAAAGCCACACTTTGTAACAGCGTCAGTCAGGTGTCTGGAGCAGAAGGTCCATTTTCAAAGGTAGCCTGGGGCTCACTGGTGATGAAAGGCTAACACCAATCTCTTCCATCAAACAAGACACAGAAAGGACCGCTGCCAGTTCCACTGCATAAAACAGACCGTCATCAAAACACCAGCAATTTCCTGTAGCAAACTGAAAATGCTCAACCCTGCTGGGTTATTTACCTCACAAATAAGCCCCTTGTATGTTTGTATGTTGTAAGCAAACTGGTGGGAACCTACCACAATAGACAGGACAAATCAACGAATTTAATCATCATGTGGCACCTCAAATATTTATATTACTATCATCTCACATGCATCTAGTTTCTTGAAAAGAAAAGTTCCAGCTCACGGCAGGCAAAGATTCTGGCTGAAACCACACACAAAATGATTTAAAAAATTACATGTAACAAATCTTGAGTCCCTGGCACATTTTGTTCAAGGGACACCAGGCAGTTGCTGAAGTCAGCAGATTTAATCTTGCTAGCAGTGCTTGCATGTTCAAGGAGCATCAAATCCATCAACAAGATGATGGTGGTCACTAAATTTAATAAGACGAGCTAAAAACTTGGTACCTATGACACCAACAAAAACAGCAAACAAGGCTAGTGGTACAGTTGCAAGTTTGCTTCACAAGGGCCATTAATTCTTCTCCACCCTAACCAACATGAAGTTTCTATTCACGTTTCATGTGGATTTCTGCTGGAGTAAACTACATTGTTAGTAGTGAACCAATTTCCTTAACCTATTCCCTGATGACAGAGCTGTCACAGATCTGTTGGTGAATTCACCATTGTCGTCACAACTAGCTCTGTCACACAATACTCTCTGACCATGTCAAACTGTGATCTGCATGTATGACTTTGACGCACACCAATGAGTGATACCTGTGACCCACAGGTGTGATTTTGACCTACATGTGTGACCTGTCTCTGTGACTAGGATCCACAGTTATGACTTTGACCTGCACCTGTGACTTTCACCGACGTGTGACTGTAATCTGTCCGCGACTGACCCACATTTGTCACTGACCCACATGTATGACCCTGAAGAAAAAAAGAGAAGAAATATTTCACTCTTAAAGTTTAATACTTCTACCATTCTTGCATTATCCAAAACAGAACCCAAAGCATGGCACAGTCCGAATACTCCTACAGTCCCGCACCATTTACATGTAGCGTAACGACAACCCAAAGCCAATGAATCTTTACAAGATGCAATAACCACTTCAAGTTGCCCACAAAAGCACCTGGCTGAGTTACCGTAGCAAACGTGGCAGCAGAGACCTGAATTGCTTTCAGTTATCACCCGCCACGCGAGCCAACATGCGTGCAAACTCCGCCACGGTCCCATCCATCACCACAGCATCATCAGCAGCTTCTCCGCAAACACCAGAACACCCCTGCAACGTCGCTGTTTGCCATAGCTGATACGTTCAGTGCAAAAGATGCATCACTCTCCTAGACCCTGCAGACTTATCACGGTGTTGATCATCAGAACGCTTCGCTCCGTGTCACTTCTGCCCCACAGTTTAGGCCCTGCTCCTGTGTGTGGTTTTCACGAGGATCCGATCACTGGCGGAACACCACGCCCTACATCATTTCTGTTGTCTTCTGGGGCATGGACATTCACAAAGCATGCCGCGTTACCTTCACTTGTGGGGATGGTAATAAAGGAAAGCGCAGCATCAGTTGAAAATATTTCAAGAACTGATGAAAGTTCACTCACCGTCAAAAAGGGGACACAAGAGCATAACTGAAAGGGGAGAAAAAAAACTGAACACCACACTGAATACAGGTGTAAAGCAACAGAACACCACATTGAATACAGCTAGTATAAGCATATTTATGCAGCTTGAGGAATAATTATTCAAACTCCATTTCAGAACAACAAACAAAGCAAGAACATCTCGACTACAACCCGAAAGATCAATGTGCATCAATGTACAACCAGGACAGAAAAAGAACCGACACAGAACAACACGCAGAAAGAAATGTACCATTGTCTCAGTTAATATGCCAGAAGAGATACTTTCCATATGAAGGGACTGGAACAACATGCTGAACAGTGGACAATACAGCAGACAAAACCTTTGTGCTGGTCAAGCACTGTTGACGTGACAGCACAAGCAGGTTTGGAGAAACAAGAAAACACGATATCAGAAAAGCAACCTGAGTATAAAACCTTAATACATTCAGATCAGCAGAAAAGCGATCGTAACTGTCGTTTGCCTCCACTGTCCACGTAGATTTAAGTAAAACGCATTTCCCAACAAACGCAAACATGACATCAACCACTTCTACAATTAACTGTGGCAGCTGACACAAAGCTAAACTGAGCAAAAAGGTTCTGCTGACCTTGCTAAAATCTAAAGTTGAAGCACTACCAAAAGAATTAAACAACAAAACATACAAGTACAAATCTTCTACAGCACTGACATTATACCATCACCTTCAGCACAGACAACATCAAGGACACTGATCTGGGTCACCACTGATAACATGTCTTTAAGCTCTCCCTACTGACTGTTACTTACGTGTACCAACAAGGGCTCATCACACACACCAACTGAGTCAACCAAAACTCCAGTCTCATCCACAGAAACTAGACTAACCAATCAAAAGTTGATCTGTTTTTACACCAATCCACAGACTGGTCACCTGCTACTCCACGGGTTTGAAGTGAATGTCCACTTCAACAAACACACTGATCCTTCATCCAGCGACAGTCAAATTCAGGCATGTAACATGGCTGCCAACATCATCCGTGAATTTCTGTGCAAACTGCTTATGTACAAATCAGACACAGATAAAAAAATCCACCCAAAACCTTGCAGTACGAACAGGTAACTCGCTTCCCTTTGTACAAAATCTTCTTCATGCTATGTACACATGATGCAAGACTGCCTTTCATCATTTCATAGTCCACATACATCACAAGCCTCTTACTGATAACTGATAATAAACTACAACAGCTGATTGTACAGGTGACTGAATACACATTATTTACATGCTACATGTCTCCCTTGAATCAGATGATGGGGTGATCAACTTCTACCAGCTACACCAGTGACAGTGGACTGATTCAGAACTAAAACTGATCAAAGATACACAACATCAGATGAATAAATAAGCTGTGCATCTTTCAACAGTGACTGATTTAGACTTCAATACACACTAGAAACAGCAAGCAATAATGACAGGGAGAAAAGAACAACAACAATAAAACTAGAAACACACATAACAAGTTCACAAATGAGTCGACACTGCGTAATGTTTTATCAGTGACAAGACCTCCACTATCATTCCAAGGCAAGAAATTTTTGTTTTGCTATGCGTTCCTCAGAAGCAAAATTATCTAAGCAGTTTCAAACCAAATACCAAATAAAATATAAACTTAAAAAAAGAAAAGCATATAACAGCAAGACTGTAGAGGTAATGCTGACAACAATATTGGAGGGCTATTTCTTTTCTGACATCAGTAAGAAAACTGTTCTTGACACTTTCTCCACAAAGTAATAAACAAGATGAAGTTGATGGGCTAAAATGAAAGTCAGCAAGACCTCACGATGACACTGTACACATCTTATGGCAATAAGGGGTTTCTGGATTGATTTCTGGTTGTTAATTATTCTCACTTCAACCGTGGAGGTATATTTCAGGACTGAGATTCTGAAGTAGACAAACACCGTTTCTTCTTGTTAACTCAGCAACGTACAACACATAAAAGCATATAAAGAACATGTATGATTGTTAGTAACTGGTATATTGAAAGAAATTCAACACAGAAATCTTAACTGCCCCAACCTGTAGAATTTCCAGGCTAAAATATGCATGGATGCGCCTGCAAACAGTATATTTTCCAGTCCTATAAATACTATCTACTTTCAATGCTATACATGTTGATGAAAGTCCTTCCGCATGCCAGTGTGAAAAGGAAACCAGAAAGGCTTAATTAAGGGTTTCAAATTTTGCACTTTCATTGGCCATTTTCAAGCGACTTCTTGCCAGTCACACACTTTCAACTCACCAAACACGCATGTGATGGACTTAGTCTTTATTGTTTGATTTTTATAGCTAGTTATTAAACTAAACTTTGTTCTCCACTGCTGCTCACTTGATTGTTTTGTTCCTGTGTCTTTGTAACTTTGCTATTTTACGTCTGTTATTGATGTCACACAGACTCTCCCCTCACCCCACTCATCCCAAATGCCTTTACACCTTTTGGGTCACAGCCAAGGCAGCCTTCTGCAAAGTATCATCTCCAACCACCGCACTCACAGACACAAGACCTGCATTTCAGGTCAGACTTGACCACTTAATGCTCTTCATTTGTGACCGTGCAGTTTACGGACCACAAAACATTTCATCTTCATGCTACATACAGTTCACTATACTGCAAGTTTATGTTTCAGAAGCTGGTTCAATGCAGTTTTGCTCTTCACATGTTTCTGTGTTCTTTGTAATGTTGGGAGATGTTAACGGTGCATTCCACCGCTAATGAGACTCCATTATTCACGGTGCATTTCGTCTTCCGTGTCTCACCAGTCACTTTGTTGTGAAATTATTTTGAACACAACAAACTTCACTACTGTGGCAGTCAGAATATGCTGTAAGAAATTTGTTGAACATAAAAGGTACATTAGCAAGTACCTAGATTTTAACGTCCCGTCAACTGCACAGGGTCACCTCAAGAGGATCAAACTCTGTCGTAAGCAAATGCATGTTTCTAAACTTCTCACATGTTACTTAACCCTTTCTCAAGTCCAACTGACCAAATCAAGCCATGCACAAATTTAAAACATACACGCACAAACACCGGTGAATGGACCAGACAGACAGAAACCAGTCACGGGGAAATGAAACTGAAAAGAGAGAATCTTTGTCGGCTACGGGCTGGGCCCCCTACAGAGCAGTTCTTGGTTCATGCACCTTCACGAACCCCACTCACAACGCAAGCTGCAAGACCGCCTGCAAAACAACCACATTTCTGCCCCACAAGCTTCCACAAAAAGGAAGAGCCAGCAGGATCTCTGAGAGCTTTGGTACTGCAATGACTACACCCCCCCCCCCCCCCCCCCCCCCGATACAACCCAGGGGGCAGTGTCAGGATCTCCACAGTTTGTCGCCATGCTGCATCTGATACAACCCAGGGGGCAGTGTCAGGATCTCGACAGTTTGGTACTGCCATGTCTGCATCTCCCCCCCCACACTGATACAACCCAGGGGGCAGTGTCGGGATCTCCGACAGTTTTGGTACTGCCATGACTGCATCTCCCCCCCCAACACTGATACAACCCAGGGGGCAGTGTCGGGATCTCCGACAGTTTTGGTACTGCCATGACTGCATCTCCCCCCCACACTGATACAACCCAGGGGGCAGTGTCGGGATCCCGACAGTTTTGGTACTGCCATGACTGCATCTCCCCCCCCCACACTGATACAACCCAGGGGGCAGTGTCGGGATCTCCGACAGTTTTGGTACTGCCATGACTGCATCTCCCCCCCCAACACTGATACAACCCAGGGGGCAGTGTCGGGATCTCCGACAGTTTTGGTACTGCCATGACTGCATCTCCCCCCCCCCACACTGATACAACCCAGGGGGCAGTGTCGGGATCTCCGACAGTTTTGGTACTGCCATGACTGCATCTCCCCCCCCCCACACTGATACAACCCAGGGGGCAGTGTCGGGATCTCCGACAGTTTTGGTACTGCCATGACTGCATCTCCCCACCCCACACTGATACAACCCAGGGGGCAGTGTCGGGATCTCCGACAGTTTTGGTACTGCCATGACTTCATCTCCCCCCCAACACTGATACAACCCAGGGGGCAGTGTCGGGATCTCCAACAGTTTCGGTACTGCCATGACTGCATCTCCCCCCCAACACTGATACAACCCAGGGGGCAGTGTCAAGACAGACTGGGAGTGCTCGACTTTACGGGCAACAGCCCCGCTGAGCCAGGCAGGGCCAAAACTGAACCCCTTACCAGCAATGCAAAGAAGACTGGACAAGGGCAGCCAACCAAATGGGAACGCACCCTGACAGTGAGTCTGCTGACCCCCACTGTCACAGATGGTAGCATGTTGATGGCGAGTCCGCTGATACCACTGCCACAATTGGTAGCATGTTGATGGCGAGTCAGTTGAACCCACTGTCACAGATGGCAGCATCTTCCAAGACAACGTGTTTAGTTGGTGGCATCCTGCTACAGTACAAGAGGCAATTGTGGAATCATCTGCCACAAACGAGAGGTCTTTCATCAGAGTGCTCAAGAAGAATCCCCAAGATCTTGACAAACACCATGTTTAACACTTCACTGCACAGACCACCCTTACACTAAGCATCACCTTTACACTAAGCACCACCCTCACACTAAGCACCACCCTCACACTATGCACCATGGTAGATGATGAACTAGCCACATCAGCTGCTACTGTCATCCATCCTAAAGTCTTCCCCCCCTTCCCACCGCAAGAGAAACAGAGGGAGATAAAATTCAAGGACACATGGATGACACCCAAGGTCATCCAAAGGACACTCAAGGGCATATGGAAAAGGGAAAAAAATCTGCAGAACAGGCAGTAACAAGCTCACGTCTTCAGACAGCGCTTGCGGGTCTCTGATAGTGACCTCCTGCATGTGCAACCATGCGCTCAGATTGACGCAACATCACACTAAAAGTTTCAAATTAAGAAACCAACTAGATCAGATTCTACTAATAGCATACAAACAAAGCTAACGAAATGACAATACTGAACCACTACAACAGCTTCTCAAAAGCTTAGAACATCTCTTGATCAACACCATCATGTAATTCAAACTAGCATTACTGAAGAAGAAAAAAAGGTGCAAGTTGCAAAACAACGACAAACTAAAAAACACCCAATGAAGTACACATACAAAACACTCAAAAACAAAACGACATGGAAATCAAGTAACAACCAAAATCAATGTCGGCTATTCTGCTGCAATCAGCAAGTCTTTAAGAAAAGAAAAAAGGACCGATTTTGTGGCAGCGGTTGACAACTTCCTATAGGGAAGGTCATGGACGAGTGAGGCTGGTCTGACAGGCGGCTGCCAGCAGGCCGCGCCCTGCATCCACAGCCAGAGCCCTGGACTGACGCAGAGATGTGACGCACAACATGCTCGGAGTGAAGCGTCAACAGTCAGATTACCAACCGCTAGCCAAGCCCCAGCCTCAGCCCTTCAGCCTGTCTGCGGAGGAGGAAAACCCGGGCACACAGCACCTCCCAGCCCACACAGCATGCAGGCAAGCAGAGTGCACGTTACCACCCCCGCAAGCCTCGTCTCTCTAACGCCAGTTTTCCGACAGCGTGGTACTGATGTGGTCAGTCTTGTCTCTCCAACTAACGCCATTTTTTCCAGGAACTGCTACTGACTGATGCATGTTAGTCTCGTCTCTCTAACTATCGCCGGTTTTACAGGAACCGGTACTGACCAACACACGACTAACATCTATTATGAGAACTGGTGCTGACCGATAAGGAGCAAGTCTGGTCTAACTAACGCCGATTTTACAGAAAGTGGCGCTGACTGACGGAGGCAAGGCCAGGTCAAAGGTGAAAAGCCTGAGGCAGGTGCGGGCATACAGCCAGGGCTCTGAGGTGGGCAGAATGTCACGTGGTGACCGCGTCACTGCTTTGCTGACTTTTTTCCAACCCTGGCGAGTCTTTCTTGCTGCTGGCAAGCGCGGCACAGTCCGTGGTGGAAAGGCTAGCGGCAGAGGCTGCGGCGGCTGGCTTGGAAACTTTCACCTTGCTGCCCTCCTCGCCATGCTGGCCGCCGTCTCCCGTTGCCACTTCCACCACCTCCTCCTCCTCCTCTTCCATCTCTTCTTCCTCTTCTTCACTGTCCTCCATCTCCACCTCCTCCTCTTCCCCCCCTGCCTCCTCCCCCATCAGCAATTCAACCCCTGAATCACCCTCCCTCTTCTCCTGCCCATCATCGTGCACTTCCTCCTCCTCCTCCTCCATCCCCCCATCCCCAACGGTGACATTCACAATGCTGTCCTCCGCTTCCACCGACACATCCTCCTCCTCCTCCACCTTCTTCCTCAGCTCAACCTCCCTCTCCATGTCGGCCGTGGCACTTTTCAGAGCGGCCAAGTCACTGTTGATGCCGCTGAGATCAGCCGACGTTCTGAAGCCGTCGTCCTGGGGCTCCTGCTTGATCTTGATGCCGTCTGACGTGGGGGTGGTGTTGGTGTCAGAGGTGTGGTTGGTGCAGTTGAAGCAGACGTAGTCCTCGTCCTCCTTGATCTCGTCCTTGCCCAGCCCCACGCACAGCAGGTGGAACCAGAGGTCGCACGAGTCGCACTGCACCCAGCTCACAGCCTCCCCTGCAGGCACAGCAACACACGCAATCAGCTCCAGCAACACACACAATCAGCTCCAGCAACACACACAATCAGCTCCAGCAACACACGCAATCAGCTCCAGCAACACACACAATCAGCTCCAGCAACACACGCAATCAGCTCCAGCAACACACGCAATCAGCTCCAGCAACACACGCAATCAGCTCCAGCAACACACGCAATCAGCTCCAGCAACACACACAATCAGCTACAGCAACACACACAATCAGTTCGAGCAACACACACAATCAGCTCCAGCAACACACGCAATCAGTTCCAGCAACACACGCAATCAGTTCGAGCAACACACGCAATCAGCTACAGCAACACACACAATCAGTTCGAACAACACACACAATCAGCTCCAGCAATCAGCTCCAGCAACAAACACAATCAGCTCCAGCAACACACGCAATCAGCTCCAGCAACACAAAACATCACCACAGTTCACACAAGGCCCACTGCTGTGTGAGGAACACACAAAAGTCCTGTAACTATGAGGTGTTCACTGACAGCAAGTTCTACTGCAGAGGTCATCCACTGATAGGAAGTTCTACTGTTCAGGTAGCTCACCACTTGTGCTTAGGTTGCTAGCTGGTAGGTTCCACCACTTAGGTACACTTGCACAGTGGAAGGTTGCTAAATGGTAGGTTCTACACTTAGGTACACTTGTACAGCAGAAGGTTGGTAGCTGGTAGGTTCCACCACTTAGGTACACTTGCACAGTGGAAGGTTGCTAACGGGTAGGTTCTACACTTAGGTGCACTTGTACAGTGGAATGGAAGGTTGCTAGCTGGTAGGTTCCACCACTTAGGTACACTTGCACAGTGAAAGGTTGCTAACTGGTAGGTTCTACATTTAGGTACACTTGTACAGTGGAAGGTTGCTAGCTGGTAGGTTCCACCACTTAGGTACACTTGCACAGTGAAAGGTTGCTAACTGGTAGTTTCCACCACTTGTACACTTGCACAGTGGAAGGTTGCTAGCTGGTAGGTTCCACTGCTTAGGTACACTTGCACAGTGGAAGGTTGCTAACTGGTAGGTTCCACCACCTAGGTACACTTGCACAGTGGAAGGTTGCTAACTGGTAGGTTCCACCGCTTAGGTACACATGCACAGTGGAACCCCTGATTAAAAGACCACCCTGATGTCAGACCGCCTCTCTTTAAAAGACCGTATTTCTGAAGAGCTTCCTTTCATACTGCTAACTGGACTCTGCACCAAGGACCACCCCTACCCCAAGGGCCCTTTTAGGGGGCTTGAAATATGCTCTACTGTAACACATCCTACTGTTCAGGTCACTCACTTATAAAAGGTTCAACCCCATCAGGTCACTCCCTGATATCAGATTCTACTGTTCAATCACTCACCAATAGCCTGTTTGACTGTTCAGGTCATTCACTAACAGCCGGTTCTACTATTAGCTTGCTCACTAATAGCACGTTCTATTGCTAGGTCACTTATTAACAGCACATTCTACCGTTATGTTGCTCACTAATAGCAGGCTCTACCAAAAGGTCGCTCTTTCTCTCCATGACCAAACTCACCGATGGGTCTTGAGCACTTGGGTGCCGAGCAGTCCTCATCATTGTCGTCATCGCTGTCCGCGTTCCTGGAGGTCCTCTCTTTCTTCACTTTCACCTTCTTCACCCTCTTCTTCTTCTCCCCATCCTTGTTGTCCCCTGCCTCCAGCTTCACCTTCAGCCGCTTCTTCTTCTTCTTCAGCTTCTCACCCGCCAGCCCCCCCTCCTTCAGTTTGGCTGCGCACATCAACTCACAGTGCTTTATTCCATCAGGCCACAGCCCCTTTAGCTTTTCAATAAAGATGAGCCTGTGTGTCAGTGTGTGTGGTGTGTGTGTATGAGTGCTGTGTGTGTGCGTGTACGAGTGCTCTGTGTGTGTGTGTGTGTGTGTATGAGTGCTGTGTGTGTGTGTATGAGTGCTCTGTGTGTGTGTGTGTGTGTGAGAGAGAGAGAGAGAGAGTGCTGTGTGTGTGTGTGTGTGTGTGTGTGTGTGTGTGTGTGTGTGTGTGTGTGTGTGTGTGTGTGTGCTTGCTTGCCTGAGGCAGAAGCCATGTGATTATCTCCCCTGAAGATCCACCAAATTTGCAATCTTGTTCACATTTTAACAATCACACAAAATTTTAACTCCAATGCATAAGAACTTGCCAAGAAATGCAACTTTCTACTTCAAAACCTTTCTGCCATTGCAGTGACCTTAAAATAATGCCATGGTCATCAAAACTGGTATATGACCAGGTGCAGCTATATTAAAGCACTACCATCCTGCTACATTTCAAAAGCACCAAGCTTACAGTGCCTGACAAAACTGCAGTGGTAAGGTTCTGCCAACAGACATCCACAACCATATCTTTAGATTTTCACAGTGACTTAACAAAGAAACAAACAAAAATAAAAAGAATACAATGGTATGCTTTCTTACTTACTTTTTTATTTACGTATCATTTGTCAAAGGCAGACAAGCAAATTTCCTTTTCAAGGATTAACACAGCATTATTGTACTGTATTGTACGCAAGAAACGAGAAGTGAAACTCACAGGGTCGGACTTCAAACCCCTCCTTGTTGACCTTGATCTGCACCTTGTCTTTGCGTTTGAATTTCTTTTTGATGGGCTTGTCGCCGACGCTTCCTTCCACCTTGACCTTCTTCACCACCACGCCCTCCCCTGCTGTTGGCCCCACAAGGGTGCCCGCGTTAGTGCCCAATGCGTTCTCCTCCCCAGTCGGCTTCTTGCGCTTTAGCTTCTTCTTCTCCTTCAGCACCTTCACCTTGTTCTTGTTCTTGATCCCGTCCTTGTCTTTCAGGCGTTTGACCTTGACCACCTTCTTCTCGCGCATCTCCTTCACACCTCCACCCACCATATTCTCTGTGTCCTGTGAAAGAAAAGTTTAAATTTTTCATCTTTAAATACAAATACAAAACCACAGACATATCACCATTAAAAAAACCCATCTCTCTCTCTCTTCTTTCAAGTTTTGTAACTGAGTTTCTTCAGTTGACTGAAAACAGCAAATCCACAAATGACGAAAATGCTGCATTTTCCAGTGCGGCAAAGCAACAGGTTAAAAGGTTGAAGTTGGACACGAAACGGAAGATGAAGAACTACCCCCATCCCCCCAATCCATCCCCTTCCTACTGACCTGAAAGTCCAGGAACCTTCCATCAGCATGCACGTGGCAGGCCTGCAGCAGTTTCCAGATGTGCTGCGTCTCATCCAGGGTGACCTCCAGCAGGTCGCCCTCCATCATCAGCTCCTCCAGCTGGGCCCGCATGGTGTCCGAGATGTCCAGCAGGGGCCACTCCGACTGGCGAGGCACCAGGGGCGTCTTGCGGGCATGCTTGCGAGGAGAGCCACCTAGGGAGAGAGGACACAGTTGAGAGGCTGGCAGTGCAGTGCAAGAGTTCAAGAATCAGGTTTTCAGCAGCTACTACGTCCATGTCAGAAGCAGCGCTTATGTAACACAAGTAGTTGCTTTGCTGCTGCTGCTGCTGTTGATTTGTGTGTGACCATGTTTTGTCTTTTTTGTCTTCTTCCAAATCAATAAAAAAATTATCAAATCCCCTCCACTCCAGTCTGAAGAGATGCAACAATGAAATGAAACCCTGAAAAAACTTACGGCTGGAAAGTGGCAGAAGTGTTGAGAACCTCCCATCACTTTTACAAACATGTTAAACCACACACTTGTTCCTGCTTTCCAGTGGCAAATAAAAATTGAAACCAGACGATCCAAATCTGTGAATGAATGAAATGGAAATCCCCCCCCAAGTTACCCTGTAAAAGGCACACAATGACTCACTGGCAGCCACTTTGGAGACGGAAGAGTAGGCGTGCTCTGATGACATTCCCAGGGATGGCACCACAGGAATGTCCACCTCTGCCCCAATGTCCTCTGCCATTGACTCGGCATCTGCCCGTGGTGATTCAGCCCCCGCCCCAACCCCCAACGGCGAAGCCGGTGAGTCCTCTTCACAGGGCGAGGCACTGCCGTTGGTTCGGATGCCATTGGTTCCAGTATTCTGCGTGCGACCAAAGGCTGACTGGGTGACTGACGCCAGGTGGCCTTGGAGCTCAGGGTTGGACGCTGCCTTGCGCAGTTCTGCGCTGATAATTTTCTCTGTCTTCTCTCGGGCTGCCTGTTATGCACAGTAAAAAAAAAATTATGGATAAAAAAAAAAGAAGGGGGTTTAGATCTGTGTTCAATTTGGTTCCAAATCAAACAATAGTACAAAACTAAACAATTTACATGCGAGCCCATGACTGGTGACGCTGAAAAATGCCTGAACATGACAAATGACCACAACCTCCCTGCTCTCAAGGCAGAAAGCCCCCCCCCCCCCCCCCCCAACGTAACCCAAGAAATGGTTACCACCAACCTGTTCTTGACGGCGCTGCGTCAAGACGGAGAGGGTGGCCAGCGCAGAAGCCAACTCGGGCATGGTCAGCATTTGCCTGGCCCGGTCCTGCCAGGCCATGGCTCGCTCCGTCAGGCACTGCAGCGCCTCCCCCTCCGCCAGACGCACAGGCAGCTTCTGCAGCGACACCAGCAGGGACAGGATGGTCTCCAGGCGGGGCCGGCGGGACTGCAGGCAGACCGGGCAGAGGAACTTCAGGTCACGGCTGGCCTGCAGCAAGGGGGGCTGGCCAGGCTTGGCCTTCACCGTGGCCGACTTCGGCAGAGGCACGCAGGTTCCTGGCGAGGAAAGTTGTTTTTTTACAATACTTTTTACCGCAAGCTGAGATAAACAATACATTTGGCAAGTGCAGTGTCTCAAGATCCATACACACAAATCCCCCAACGCATCATCTACAATTCACTAACAGAATTATGGACATAAAAACAGGCTGTTTTTCACTGAATCTCATGGGATTAAAAGCTACCTGTCAGCGGACAAGGAAAAGGGAACAGTCACACCAAAATGGGCAACACAATCGTTCTTACTCCAATCTTTACATGAGGAGAGCATACATACATACACTGGCACATACACACACACATCTACATAACATATATTTGTCGAGTTTCAACATGACGACAGGAACAACAAACCAAAGGCTACCCAATGGAAGCGTGCATTTTTGATGTCAATAATATAATAAAATAAGAAGAGGAACAGAGGGTTGAGGTAAGCACGCCTCAAAATGCCCATATAACTCTCCCCCCCCCCCCCCCAAAGTTCATATCTCATGCAGAAAAATCACTGATAAATGTCCATCTACAAAACTAAAGTGATGGTAAAAGACAGTGGTTGTGCCAGTAGGTTCACTGCATGTCAAAGTTTGGTTGATCTGGAAAATAATGGTCATAAATGACAAATGGTCACTCATCAGGGTAGTTGGTGAACAAGAGTTCTATTGTACCCAATATCTGCAATAACCATGCCATACCCTGATATTTGCTCTCCTGTGTGAAACACCCCAAAACAGAACCACTGTAAGAAGCAAAAACAAAACAGACATAGCACTGACTCTAGTCATAAACACCACCAAACACTGACTCTAGTCATAAACACCACCAAGCACTGACTCGAGTCATAAACACCACCAACCGTGGAACCAGTCTTTGCAGAGTTCACACTGCAGCATGAAGCCAAATGCCCCTTTTCGGCAGATGCAGAATCGGTTGTCTCCTTCACCACCATTGGCTTTCTCCATGTTCCTGGCTCGCAGGTCACGCATCATGTCCACCTCGCGACCCTCCAAGAGCTTGAAAGTGGCCACCTGCACAAGCCAGTCATTGCTGTAGACCCCCGCTAGACAGGGGTGGGGTGGGGAAAAAACAGATTCACAGAACCTCTGAAGGGTGCAATCAAGACACTGGGTTACCGTCACCGGACTTGTTTCATTTTCCCACCAAGCATAAAAGCCACTAGTTGAGCAGCGCATATACACAAGAAACAGAGTCAGAAAGACAGAGAATGTAACTGGTTCTTAACTAACCTTGTAGGTCATATCAATGCAAAGAGAGACAGAGACAAACAGACAGACAGAGAGAGACAAAGACAGCGCAAAGAGAGACAGAGACAGACAAAGAGAGAGAGACAAAGACACACAGAGAGAAGTGAAAGAAGAAGTAAAGCAAGAACCCCTGTTACTGTTTCCTTGAAACACATCTTCAGCAGTGATATCTCTTTTTTGTTCTATGTGTGTTTTGTTTGGCAGCATAGTGTAAACTGCTCTCTTTTTCCCCCTTGAAACACTCTCCTCCGTCACATACAAACTCTGATCTCTGTCCCACCACCATCAAATAAACTGCAATTAAACACAAGCACAGCACAGAGTACTTTACAATGACACCACCCTCTCCCCCTCCCAATCCCCCCAGCGACTGACAAACAGAAGACAGGCTTACAATGGCGGCAGGGTCACGGGTCTCTCCCTCTGTCTTGACGTCGATGATGTTGTTGTTGTCACTGTCCTTCCCGCCTTGCCCGCTGTCTTTGGCTTTCTTCTTCTTGTT
Organism: Alviniconcha marisindica; assembly: GCA_018857735.1. Taxonomy (NCBI): domain Eukaryota; kingdom Metazoa; phylum Mollusca; class Gastropoda; family Provannidae; genus Alviniconcha; species Alviniconcha marisindica. The sequence continues at coordinate 87,971 of JABMCL010001800.1, forward strand.
CTTGCCAGAGCTGTAGATGCCAATGTCCTGCCTTGGGGACAGCACCTGTTCCATCAAAGTCAACCAGCCTCCAGTTTAACGGCACAAGAGAGGGGTTTATACAACCGTCATCCTTTATGCCTGTTTAAAGGTATCAAGCGCAAGTAACACTCTCTGTTTTCTCCCATGGACTCGAGAACCGGACCTCAAGAACAGATTTATTCTGACAGTGAAAGTGTAGTCTTAGGCAGAGACTGCCCTCTCTTTCAACGGAGCAATGAGTAGGCAACCTGCTCCTCAAAGACAACTTTGCTCAATAAAGACTGAACGCGAGGGTCACCTACCTCGAGCAAGGTGTAGGTGGAATTTTTCTTCAGGAAGGTGCGTGCTGTTCTTTCACGCCACGACTTGGCAGCAGCAACCTGGGACTCCACCTGAGGCAGCTGCTCCAGCCGGACCGGGATGGGACGACCTTTGTTCACCAAACCCTCCAGCACGTCCAGGTATGGGTAGGATTCGCTGGTCTGCAATGATCCAGAAGTCTGTGATGCCCCACATCAGTTAAACAACTGTTCTCCCAAAGGTTCACCAGAGTTTACCTGTGGAGATCTGTACACTCATCTCTCCCTTTTTATCTCTCCCTCCCCTTTTCTTCTTCTTGGTATCTCTACATGCCCAGACCTGTTTACCCCCTAAATGCACAAGTGTAGTTTGGGTAGTCTAAATGTGGAGTCAGGAGGTACAATGTGTAGTCATAGTGCATCAGCTGAAACTGGACTGATTTATCATTCACACATTCAGATTCTCATTCTCATTCAACCAGTCAAAATAACACACAAGAAACTTTGTCTATACAAACTTAATAAAACAACAAATACAATTATTTTGCTGTAGTGTAACACTGTAAGTGTAGTATGTTCTTTCTATCTCAGTTACAAATTTAGACAAGATAATCAGTTTGTCCAACACACACACACACACACCAAGCACACACTTTCTCTCATCCTTTCTATGAGCTTGACTGAATTGATATAATTTTTAGAATCAGAAGACCACAGTGCCTGAAAATATAAACGTAAGGCGACAGCATGGCACTGCTACCAAGGTCTCGGCCACACACAAGTGGTGTAGATCCGTTCAGGTCTCTTGCTGGGCCGTGCACATGTGAATGTGGGAAAATTGTAAAGCCAACATCTTGACTCAGAATGAGAGTGCAGTTGTACAGATCAGTCTGCCAGTCAATCCCGGCCGCAAGCACCCTACTCAACAGCCTAGTACAATTTTTTTCCGACCTCACAACAGTGTGAGCAACGAATTTTCTCATTGGCTGATCCCCAACAAAGTAGCCAATCACAACGCACGTTCTTTGTAATGGTGATAAAATTTGCTCAAGGGAAATAACTCTACGGACTAGTGCTATCGATGTTTACAAGTGCGGAAAAACTATATCAGTTGGTTTGCATTAAAATGAGAGAGGGGGGGAAGGGCGGGGAAATGGAGAAAGAGAAAGACCTGAAGCTGGAAAAAAACTTTCCAATCGCCTTGAACTCCTTGTAGAACTTGCTCTCAACAGGTTGCTTAGTCAAATCGACCACCATGCTTGCATGATAAAAGTCCGATTTGCAGGTGGTGCAAAGAGCAAGTTCGCTGCCTTTCCTTGAAGGAACCAAACACGGATACGCTTAGTGGTCAGCTGGGAGAAACTTCTGGGATGGAACTTTCTTCCTTTTAATCGCAGCAGCAGAGCCTTTGGAGGCTAACACTGAGTCTTCTTCTGAAGAAGTTTCATACGCTCGCTTCTTCGACCCGGACATTTTCTCCCAACTGAAGGGAGTTTCGGATGCGTTCAGAACCTATGTTTGCGCCAAAACCAGCCCTGCTATTGCAAGACTTGATGCGCGCGTATCATAAGCGGGCGCATGTACCTTTTGAACACGGCGGCCGTGTCAAAAATAGGATCGCATCAAAAAAGAGACCGAATTACGCTCGTCGCTATCGCGTAGCCGAAACAAAGTCATTTGCGTAGTTTGTGTAATGCAAGCGTAGATGCGTAGTTTGGGCTTCAAATGTGTAGATTTCTACGCCAAATGCGTAGACTAAACAGGTCTGCATGCCCAAAACTGACAGGTGGGAAAAGTGGGTTTGGCGTGGAACTTGTGTGGGTGGGTGGTGTTCATCTTTGTGACCGTTTTCTTCATTGGGAGCAAAATAAGAGAGTAAGGGCAGGACAGGTACAACTACTAGACAAAGATCTGGCATGGTCCGGCAAAGTGTGTTCTTACCTGGATCGTCTCCACTTTGGACACCCACTCATTGGCTTTGCGTACGGCCTCCCGCAGAGCACACACGTTGGGCAGGTAAGCAGGGATGCTCTTGGATTCATTGATGATGGCTTCCAGTGTGCTCTTCAGATGGCGAGGTCTGAGTAAGGACAAGAATAGGCACTTAACATCAAACCTGGCCATCAACAACAAACGTGTGGGTAAAAGCCATTTATCACAAGCAGCAAACTGAATGAAGGTCAAGTTATCTAACCACCCCTTCTGCAACACAAATTCTAGCAATGGTTTCATAAAATGTTTCATAAAAAAATTAAAATCCTGAGAGATTCCCACTGAACAGGCCCACAGGGACCGGCGGACTGGACCCACCTGGCCTGCAGACAGATGCGCGCCTTTTCCTCCCAGCGCTCCGCCACTGTCAGCAGGTCCTGCAGGTGGGCCATGGCACTCTCCAGGGCCGGGTGGGGGGCCAGTGTCACGCCTGACTCAATCAGCTTGCGCATCAGGTCCAGGGTGACTGTCTGGGGGTCCTTCAGGGTTGAGTACATCTCGTCCAGCCACCGAGCCTGCTGCAGCACCTGGTAAACAAACACCATTGTGAAATGATAGCTACAGGGTTCATACAGAAAAATCCTTTCAAAATTCACACACTTTTTAGAAACGCCAAAAGCTTAGCATGATGCCCGCAGTTTGGTGCAGAAAAGCAACAGGAAGGTACGCAACTCTTCCACACATCCAGTAAAGGGGCGCAACCCTTACTGTAGCCAATGGCCAATGCACTCTATCAGTCAAAACTGATAGGAAGTGTGTTCTTTGTGATTTCATACAGCAAATGTTTTTAACTACTGTTTGGTCTTGGGAAATGCAGTTTCTGACTGATAAGCTGATAGTTTTTCCCTAGCACTATGAAGACCACAAAATTCACAAACTTTCACAGCCCCTACTCAGTTTTCACTGACTTTCAAGGCCTTGAAAAACATATCCCATTTTCCCCAAACTTTCAAAGACCGTGTGAACCCTGTAGCTACTGTCGTAACTGTGCTGTGAAGTTTTCTCATTGTTCAGGGTGATGAAGGCAGTTTCATTTCATCTGACCCGGCCGTCAAGAACTGGTCTGGACTGTTTGATTTTTTCCCCCTTAATGATTAATCTTTCACATTTTAAAAACCATACACCATGGGGTGTTTCTTGTTTGTTTTTTGGTGTGGTTTTTTTTTTTTTTGGGGGGGGGGGTTACTTCATGCTTGTCCTGAGGTGTGTGGCTGATGGGATGTTAAAATCCATGAACTAGCTACCTCATTTCATACACATCCTTCTGCTCACTTCACACACCTCCTGTCCCCCCCCCCCCCCCCCCCATCACATCATACGCTCACTCATATTGTCCCACTTTACATATCCAACTCACTTCACTATCCTAACGCACCCATCTCCAGTTCCCACGTTTTAGTACAATTGAACCCTCTTCAGAACACACCCCTCACACTCAAATTTTGCTGAAATTCAAAAATCCCACATGCATGCTTTCCTTAGATTTCAATTTTCATGGACAAATGTGTGCGTCATCCCCATTTCAAACAGCATACCTGTTTGAGGCGTGGAATCTCCGGCAGGTCAACGTCAAGGGTGATGCCAATGTCGATCAGCTTCTCCACCTGTCTGGAATCTGGCACTTCTGCTGTTAGGGCTTCCTGCGCTTCTTCCTGGAATGCCACCACCTTGTCCACCAGCTCCTGCAGAACAAAGCGCCAGTGAACTCCTCTGCTGCCATTTGTAGCTTCACTCGTCTCTTCCATTAGTCATGTTCTCAACTATCATATGTACACACATATATATAAAAATTACAAAACGTGTGCAGTTTTCAGCAAAACAGTTCATACCCAGCCCAAACCTGATTATTCAGCACAGTGCAACACCCAATGAGAGGGCATCCATCTTTCTAGAACATCTTTCCTTGGTTTGTGAGGGTGGTCATTATTCCCGGGGCTCCACTGGATCAGGACACAATTCAGGTTTCACTTCCACCCCTTGTGAATCTAAACATTCTCCACTGAAGCCCTGGACTGCTTTTAAAAGGACCTTCACGTTTTCTCCCAAATCAGCAACAGAAAGAGCTGGGGGAAGGAGAAGGGCTTTCCTTCAGCTAGAGGCCCCTGGAATTAGTGGAAAACTCCACTCTGTCCTCATCCCAACAAGGCACAGGCCCCTGGAGTCAATGTAAAACTCTACCCTGTTTAATCATCCCAAGGCACAGGCCCCTGGAGTCAATGTAAAACTCCACCCTGTTTAATCATCCCAACGAGGCACTGGCCTTTGGAGTCAATGTAAAACTCCACCGTCATCATCCCAGCAAGGCCGCCACTCCCATCCCACACCAGCTCAGCTATCACAGTTTTTTGTTTACACCACTCTCCAACCACACACCTTGATGAGGACAGCCTCACGAATGCGGCACGGAAGCGTGATGACCTGTTCGTAGAAGCAGTTCAGCTCTTCCAGGGTAAGCTTGGCAACATACTTCCCTTCCAGGGACTGGCGATTCCTGAACAAACCAAGACCATGTGTGAGACAGAGCACACCTGACTTAACAGATGCAAACGAAACTCAATTTTTATCAGCCACAGAGCTGGTGTCCAACAAACAGTAAATGTGTGCATTTGATGAATATCAGCAACCAAGGTAGCTATGCAAACAAACACATGCAAATTTCCCTAACACAGCAACATTTACACTAGAAGCTATATAAAATGTGCCCTGATTACAGGCAGATTACCAGGGACACCCAAATTCAACCTTGATTTTGTAACAAACTGACGCCAAACACCCCCCAGGACCGAACAAACCCACACTTTGTAACATCCCACATCCAGCCAGCAACCTGGGTTTGCTTGTTGGCACGACTCACCAACCGACTGGCTGGTCAGTGACCCAGTCACTGCTACCATATCCCTGACCACAAGGTGCTGCCATGTACAAGGCACACCCACTGATGTTTACCCCACCCCCACCCCCCGAAAGAGAAAGTTTTTTTGGCGCTCAAGTACAAGGCACAAAGCTGGCATCAGAAAGGCTGATCCCAAACAAAGCAAAATGTGAGGGAATCATGTGAAAGACAAAGAAAAAAGAGAGGTTCATGAAGCTCTTAAGGGACTCATCGAAGCCCGAGTGCCAGACGCTGGGAACAGAATGGAATGCCATGTACCTGGTTCGCACTTTCTTGCTGACCAGCTGGTTGGCCACATTGGCACACTTCTCGGCCTCAGTGATGGCATTGGCCAGGGTGCTCTTCAGCTCCGACTCAGGGAACTTCTTCTCATCAGCCTCCTGCAACAGGTCCTTCAGTTCCCATAGGTCTGGAAGGAAGCCACCAGCAGACAAGTCATATCAACAGCACTTCCACATCATTAGCTCATGATTTATTTATTTTTAAACAGCTAAACAGAACAACCACGCTCATTCAACAAACAGTACATAAGTGTTGATAACACAGATCTAAAAGTTGACTGACTGCACTCCAAATCACATCTGGATGTAAATGTACCACCAAATCAGAAGTCAACTGATCACATCAGTATCACTGTAAATATTGCCATCAAATTAAAGATTGACTAAACAAACACTTAAAACAACAACAGTCCAGCCTCCTCAGTGTAGGTGACAGGGATTGCAAGCTTTCACAGGAGAAAGAAGATGAACGCAAGTGCTTTACTAAAAAAACACCCCCAAAAACAGATAAATGAAGTTTTTCATTTGAAATCTGGATGCAGAACCACCAAAGCACCAAGTGCTTCCACAAATTTCCACTACTGCTCCACACACAACACACCCACCTTCACACACAATGCATCCACCCTCACACACACACTGCATCCACCCTCACACACACACACTGCATCCATCTTCACACCCACACTGTATCCACCCTCAAACATAACACATCCACCCTCACACGCACAATGCATCCACCCTCAAACAATGAATCCACCCTCACACACACTATGAATCTGCACTCACACACACACACTGCATCAAAACTTACACACACACACACACACACTGAATCCACCCTCAAGCTGATGCACTAACCTAGCTTTGTTGTCCCCCGTAGGCTTCCAGCGCGTTGTTGACGTTGGTGTTCCAGTTGTCAAAGGACTTCGGCGCGGGTCTTTGAGGCGGTGCAGCATGGAGGGCAGCTCGTCCAGGGTGTAGCGGTAGCGCAGGCAGTGACGACTGGCCGGGCAGTTGCACAGCTTATCCACGTGGTGCAGGCACACCAGGCGACCTGAGTCACAAGCATCCCCATTATGCCACGGCTCCTTCCGCACAGCAAGTGGTTTTCAATGCCCAGTCAACCACAACAATCATACTGGTCCAGTGGCCACTCACTTCCAACACAGCTGTGGTTAGTGGTACAGACAACTAAAACAGCAAAAAGGCAGATACAATACTGACTGGAAACTAATCCCTCCCCCTCAAAAGGCAGCACCACAAAACCCTCAAGGAAACCAAAGCAAGTCAACACCCCAACAGACAACACTTGCAAACATAGGGGATAGCTCAGTGGTTAGAGCACCGGACTCGTGACTGAAAGGTCGCGGGTTCAAATCCCTGCAGGAGAATTTTGTTCTCCCGGGTCGACTTTCTGTGCTGACTCTAATTTCGGTATCTGTTCCACCCCCGTGTTACTGCAGTAGCACGTAAAAGATCCCGGTTATTCTGCCAAAGGTGCAGGTGGCAGGTTACAGCTAAACACATACACCTTACGCATGTGGCTTTGCATGAAGTGACATGGTGCATGGTTGCATGGTGTACACAGAACTTGCGCCAAGATGGCTGCAGTTTCATGTGGCACCAGCCATGCCAGCGCTGTAAGTACACTTCGGTGGATATTCAAAAAACGCGCTATAAAAAGCTTGTCACTCATGTAGAACCACATGCGAGCGCAGTGAGTCTGCTCAAGAGAGCGGAGAATAGCGCTACATAAGTGATCATCAATCAATCAATCAATCATACAAAAACAGACAAAGCAGAACATGCAAAAATTGCAACAAGGTTACAGTTACAATACTAGTTCCTTTCTCAGGCACAATTTGTTTTTTCAGAATCAAACAAATTGCATTTCAAGCACAGAAAATTCAAATACTTGCCGTACCCTTTTTCCAGCCACCACAAAAAGGGTTCTACGAAATACTGCCAACATTACTTTTGACTGATCGACTGCTTCCATACAGCACTATTCTCCACTCACTGTGCTCTCATTGCCATATGATTCTCAATGAGTGACAGTCACTTTTTATAACGCGTTGAACATCCACAAAAGTGGTTAATGTTAGCACAGTTTGGTTGTTATATGGCTGGTGCTAAGTGAAACTGCTGCTGTCTCAGCATGCTCTGTGTCCACCATGCAACCATGTCATATTACTTCATGCAAAGCCACAAATGTAGGGTGCATGAGCATTTAGCTGTAACCCGCCACCTGCACTTTTGGCAGAACCACTGAGATCGTTTACCTGCTGCTACAGTAAGACAGGGGTGGAACAGATATTTTTGGTCATTTTATGTTCCACAGATTTGTCAAATATGCTACAGCCTAGAAGGCCGCACTGCATCAAGTTTGATGGGAAGTGGCACAATGATCGCAACTCACTGGGTGAACAGGGGCAGGTGACGGAGGACAGGAAGCAGGTGGTCTTGCACACAGAACACTGACGCTCGTCATCTGGCAGCAGCTCAAATGCCTCACGCTCAGCTTCCACTGTGCCCTGAAATGGTGTCAAGACTTGCAGAATGCGGAACACTCACATGAAATTAAAGCAAAAAGGCAAACAGACACAAGAATTGTTTTGGCACACAAGAATCAACTTCCTCCTTACTATTTCATTCAACTTAAAAGACATTGCAACCACTCAACACAATGCAAACAACTTTCCTACCCATTAAAAATTATCAATAGCATCTTAATATTTATAAATGTATGACAAAAATGACATTAAATATGTTTAACAAGCATCCATCTTATGCTTCTCTTGGTTCTTTTAAAAGTATCACTGAAGTCATGAACAAGACCAGAATGTATGGTAAAGTATCAAATACGTCATGAGCCCACCTTTTGCTGTTTCATTGGCAAAGAGTGAACTATTATGGCTGTGTCATAAAGAGCTCAAATTTGAAGCGAAAGAGCACATCTTTTATACAGGCATTGACAACCACCGAAGGAAGCCCCCGGATGGAAATATTTACACATTTTCTGCATTGTCACACCAGCCTGTCTTTGCTTGGGGTCCCATTTAAAGATGGACACAGCCTTAAACGGTTAAATTTAAAGGCAGGCACAGCCTTAAATTTGAAGACACAGCCTTAAATGGTTGGACACAGCCTCAAATGGCTCAATTTTACGATGGCCACAGCCTCAAATGGTTCAATTTAAAGATGGACACATCCCCAAATTGCTCAATTTAAAGATGAACACAGCCTCAAATGGTTCAGCCTTTAACAGATTGCCTATTGTCTGGCCTTCCACTCTACATCATTTTTCAACTCAAACTGACCTGGCTACACATCTCCTACCCGGTCAAGCAGTTTCTTGCGCAGCTTTTTCTCAATTTCCACAATGTCCAACATGTCGCCATGTGTGGCTGCCGCCAGAGAGAGAGCAAGACTGTCTGGGTCAGCAGCCATCTTGCAGATCAGTTCCTCATGAGAGAACACACACTGGCGATTCAGCGAACGGTAGTGCTCAATGCACAGTCGTCCAAGGGGCAGCTGGCAGAAAGAAACAGTAAACAAATTATCCAACAGGTATTTCACAATAATCCTTTTTTTCTTTGGATCAAACTACATCAACATTTGCATTAAATCTGGCGACTCAGCGAACAGTAGTGCTCAATGCACAGTCTACCGAGGGGCAGCTGGCACAAAGAAACAGTAAACAAATTATCCAACAGGTATTTCACAATAATCCTTTTTTTCTTTGGATCAAACTACACCAACATTTGCATTAAACTTATCTTTCTTTTGTTTGTTTGTTTGAGTAGGAAAACAAAAGTGTCTCCAGACTTACCCAATCAGAGGGGCAGAAATTGACAGCTTCAGCAAAGTTGTAACCATTGTTGAACCCTGCATGGTAAGCTCGCGGGAAGGTTATGACAAACTCTCCTGCATGTTGATCTGTGCGGAAAATCTGGAGAAAAAAAAAAAGCATCTCATTTAAAAACAAAGCTTCTTTTTCTCTTCTGATGACAAAAGCTTTCTTTCCAAAGCACACCGAACACTGCCCAGTGTTTACCCCAGTGCTGACAAAGGAGATTGTCATAACAGCACAAGTCTAAACAAAATCAAAATTCCAAGCAAACCTTGTTCCAGATGGTACATAAAACAGACCCTCACAATTACAACATTCACTTGAGCAAAAAAAAGAAACATATTCTCCCGTCCATTCACATTTACCATTACCTCAGTGAAAAAAAAGACACTAATCATGTCTTTGTTTATCCACTGCTTTACCATTATACTATCAGGTCTAAGATTCAATATTACTTCTTCTTTTTTTTATCTCACCCAACAAAGTAAATGTATAAAATGTACATCCATCACAACAGACAAACATGTATTTCAGAATAAACAAACTTACATTTCAAAACAAACAGAAAAACTTACAAACACACTGGGCAAAAGGGGACACATAACACCTTCACAACTCATAACTGCGCCACCATACATTTGCATAAAAGAGTAAGTAACTGGATTTTAACACCCTGTCAACCACACAGGGTCACGTCAAAGAAAAACACATGTAAAATGTATGTATCCCAGTCACTGACACACTGATGATGATGATGCAGTCACAAGTCAACAGCGATTCCCCAACACCGAGTGCTTACCGGTACGCCCGCCTCCATGAGGAGGTTGGGGTTCATGATGGTGGTCAGCTGATGCAGCAGGTCTGGTGCCTGTTCAAAGAGCTCAGGGGCGGACTGTCGCATAACCTCTTCAAACTGGTCAGCTGCAGCACCGGGCACTCCGTACCATGTCTTTGGTTCCCCCCTGCACGCAGGGCACGGCAAGTTACACACCACAACAACCATCACCACACCAACAGCAATTGTAAAACATCACAATGGTGTCAAAAGGATGATTCACATCTACATCAGTCACTGTGTGGCATCACACTGACATCCCCAGCAATTGCATCAATCAAACTGTAATAGGCTCGGCAGACTGGGGGGAAGGGAAAGGGGGGTTGTCCTCTGAAAAATTTCAAAATCCATATTGTAACTTATGCCTATGAAATCTTGCTTGGAAATAACTCAGCCAACAGAGCTGCTCATCAAACTTGTGATTTATTCAACACATGACAATAATTTACACTGAAAATATTTACTAAAAGACCCAAGACAGCCTGCGCATCAAAACCAAATCGTCTCTCACCAGTGCAGGTAATTGATGGAGTAGCTCCAGTGATCCTCAATGTGCCAACAGAAACTAGAGAAACACATGCCCACATAGCACCATGGTATCTGCAACACACAGACAAAACAACCCATAAAACTCAACTTCACTGTACCATTGTAATAATAATTAAAGTATTTATAAAGAGCAAACACTTGTCCGGAAAAACCATTCTAGCATTCACGCTCATACATGCACACATGGGCGCCTGCATCCAAGAGTACATTCATTCAACCCAACAAGTAAACCTGAACTGCATATCTGTAGAACATACAGCAGAACCCTCTTCAAGAAAAACTCCTCTAAGGTGCTCAAGATGGACTAATCAAAGTACACTTTCAGTGCTTTTTCCTTTTATTTCAGTTCCTTCAAAACAAATTTCTGCCACGAGAGAGCGGTCTTCATGGTCCCAACCATGCTGTGTCAAGAGAGTGCCACAACACTATTCAACACAATGACTAACATTCAACTGCGGCCACAACGCTGCTGTGACAATCTGTATTCAACACAATGACTAACACTCAACTGCGGCCACAACACTGCTGTGACAATCTGTATTCAACACAATGACTAACACTCAACTGCGGCCACAATGCTGCTGTGAAAATCTGTATTCAACACAATGACTAACATTCAACTGTGGCCACAACACTGTTGGGACAATCTGTATTCAACACAATGACTAACACTCAGCTGCGGCCACAACACTGCTGGGACAATCTGTATTCAACACAATGACTCACAGTCAACTGCAGCCACAACACTGCTGTGACAATCTGTAATGGACAGCACACCTTGCTTACTCAACAGCCCACAGCGGGGTACCACAAACACCGAAATTCAGAGCCCCTAAATCAGTAAATGCTGAGAACCTGCAGCTACCACAGGTTTTCTCTTCTATGCTGGAGTGGGCCAGAACATAGCTGGCCACCTTCCAACCACTGCCAGGAATGCCATGTTTCTACTTTCTGCCTTCCCAGAATATTTGTCTTCTTTTTTTCTCCTTCGAAATCTTCTTCTAACAAAGAGTGATGGGTGAAATGAACAGTCTTTCGGGCTTTTAACTGTGATCTGACAAAGCATGTTCCACTGTGACATCGTTTTCCAATCAACAGTGTTGTTCCCATATTAAGAATGTATAAACTTCCACAATCTCTTGCACAACCTTCAGGCACACTTAGCACCCAAGAACAATAGCCTTACCCTATACACTGTCTCTTGAAGGAAGGGTGTGAAACCAGCATGTCAAATGATAAGCCATCAACCATTTTTCACATCCGTAACACTATGTCCATGCAAGAAGCCGTCATGAACCCGACTCGTGTGAAGGAGATGAACAAGACGCGTAATTCATTTGCTTCCTACAAGCACAGACCTTCATGCCTGAGATGTCAGCATTGATGTGGCACAGCACACTCTGCTCCAGCACAGGCAGGTTGTTGAGGTTCCATCCAGAGTTGATGTACTCCTGGACAAAAGGTTCACAGCATCACCACACTGTCCTAGCAAGCAAAGTCAGGGATACAATGTACTGGCAGGAGCAGTCATGGATACAGTGCACTGGCCAGAGCAGTCAGGGATACAGTGTACTGGCAGGAGCAGTCAGGGATACAGTGTACTTGCAGAAGCAGTCAGGGATACAGTGTACAGGCAGGAGTAATCAGGGATACAGTGTACAGGCCAGAGCAGTCAGGGATACAGTGTACTGGCAGGAGCAGTCAGGGATACAGTGTACTGGCAGGAGCAGTCAGGGATACAGTGTACTGGCAGGAGCAGTCAGGGATACAGTGTACTAGGGATACAGTGTACTGGCAGAATCGTGCTTGGGTGCATGTGTCGTAAGTGATGAGAAGGACACTGAATGAAGTGATGTCGTGTATTTAGGATTGTATTGTTCTCTTGGTTCTGTATATTATCTGTGTAGACTACTGTTTTTGTACTGTGCATTTTAGGCATAAGTGCTTTATAAATACTCTTTTACATTACATGAATGAGTACAGCCCTGATATCTATTAATACAGGATGGCTACAACCACAGATTTCATCTGTATAGTGACCAACTTCACCGTCTGAAGACTATAACAGTAAAATTAATGTTTCAATTATGTCCAACAATTTCATTTGATTTCAACACTATCAAAAAAAAAGCTGCACAAAAGACTGAAGAAGGAAGACCCTTGCACTCACTTCATCCTCAGGCAAGAGGTTGGGCGTGTCTTTGGTGGGAAAGCCGCTGCCCATGTCCATGGCGTGAATGTCAGCACCATACAGCACACACACATCTTCCTCCAGGCTGCTGACCAGGCGCCAAAACTCCTTCTCCACCATCTTTGTTGTTACCCGCTGACAAGCAAAAAGTCCACTCTAAAAGCACATCTACCCACAACTTGTGACATCTCAAGGCACATCAGACAGATTTTCCTTAAATTTGTTTTCATTTGATCTTTTGTTGTTGTTGTTCACGATCAAAATACATACAGTAAAAGTACTAAAACCCTTTTATTTCTACACACAGTAAAACCAGTTTACTTCTATCATTATCAACAAGTCTGTTACCACCACCACCCTACCCCATTAAATTACCAACACCAGTCTCTTTCAGTTTAAAGTGGTGTGCCAACCATACAAATTTCACTAGAGGCCGTCTCACAACCAGACATCAGATTCTGCAAACATCAGTTTTGGCAAAAATTCTCAAATCCATACTTTAAACACTGTTGTGTACACCTCTCTCTTCTCAAGAATTATCGCTGCTCTTCCTGAACTGATGAAACTGCATATAGACGGAAAAATCTGACGCCCACACAACAGATTGTAAGGATCAGCACAGCACTGATTTGGTTTATGTCCCTGACTTTTCACCCTGGGTCCACTTACATGCACAGGCATGTTGAAGTAGGTGGATTTGAAGTGATCAGCCATCTCACCGAAGCTCTGCAGGTTGTACTCATTCTTGCTCTGCTCGAAGCCATAGAGCTCAACTGGTTTGCTGCATGCCTGAAACAGGATGTACTTTTTGGGGGACAAGTTTAGCTTTCCGCTGTGGAAAACTAAAATGTAAGATCATTTTTCCCTCTTCCCACATCTGCATGTCTGAAATATGTATTGGGGAAAGGAATGGTGGAGCAAGTTTAACTTTCAGCTGTGAAAATCCATGTGAAATAAACATCTTCTCTCGTCCCATATCCACACAACTGAAAAATGATGTACTTTGGGGGCACTTTGGGTACAGCAAGTTTAGCTGTCAGTTGTGGAAAACAAGGATGTAAGATGAACATTCTCTCACTTTCCAACTCTTGTGCTTTTTTCTTTTTTAAATATAACACTTGGACTACAAGAAAAACATTCACCGGAAGAAGACCCAGAAACTGATTTTAAAGAAAACTGGCAGGTCTTCAGGCTGTCGTAGATGTCACTTTATGAGCCCCCCCCCTTTCATGACTCAAAACTTATTCCCTCTCACTAGTCTCAACAAAAAACCTTTCATGCACAGGTAAGTTATGAAAGCCTATGCACAGTAATTCTGCACCGCCACTTCCCACATACTTAAATGAACACACACATGCGTGAGCATGTACACACACACACACCAAACAATGACTGAAAATACACAAACACACACATGAACAAGCACACACACCCATACAGACATGCACACCATTGCACACACAGCCTACCTGTTTAACACAGGAAGGGCACCTCCAGTCCCCTTTGGGCACGTCTGGCAGGGGCGGGATGAGACAGTATGTGTGGAAAGCGTCGTCACAACCGTCACACAGCAGCATGAACTCCTCACCGTCCCCACGGGTGCACACACCACAGTGATACTTGTCCACCTGTGTAAGCAGCTGACGCCACCATGGATAGAAACATGGACATGTCAGGGCCACAGATCATAGCCTTTGCATAGTTTACACACTATCTCACATGACCAGAGCAATGAATACCATGATCTCACATGGATGCAGCGATGAATGATGCACAGCTACTGAACATGGATACACCTCCATGATATCACATGGATTGGAAAATCAATGTAATGTTCAGCTATAGAACAGGGATAAGCTTTGGGAGCCGGTGTTTGGTGACTGGTGGATCAAAATCTGAAACAACTGGTTGATGTGTGGTCTGGTGCATCCATTGCCCTATTCTCATACAACAGCCAGTCATGACATGGCAGACTTTGAGTTTGATGCAACTCAAATGTTTAACACATGCGGTAGTGCGCACAGTGTTCGTAGTCAAAAAGGGGGCCAAACTGTTACCATTTGTGGCAAGAGCACTGAGAGTGAAATTTATTTTGGGAGGCTCAGATATAAAGTGTGTAAGTATTTGAAAAGAGTCCACACATCCTTTTTCACTCAGACTTCAATACCAGGCAAACTGAACAAAGTGAAAGACTATGACCCCATCAGCTAGAACAAGTTGTTTTAACTCTTCCTTTGTACTTCAGCAGTTTTGGTGTTTAGCACAAGTTCAACCATACAAGAATGTCTGGATCATGTAGGTGCATGCATGTGTGCATGTGAGACAGAGACTGTGTGTGTATGTGTAACACTGTTTGTGTCAGCTAAGTTTAGATGCAATTTTGCTGTTAGAAACTGTGCAGCAGTGATGCAAAATCTCTGAGGGGATATCTCTCAGCCGGGTGGTCTTTCAAGTCAGCTCCTACTGCACAGTGCTCAAAATCAAGTGATATTAAACCCACATGTGTACCAAGGCAAAGTGCATACCTCTGATGTGTAAACGCCTGGAGACACTTTCTTGATCCTTGTCTTCACAGCTACAGGTTTCTCCGTGTCAACAGCCTCTCCTGGTGGTGGGGCTTCACCACCCTCATCTAACAAGGAAAGCAAAAGAAGTGAAACAGACACAACGGGACAACAAATAATCAACAAAGAAAAGCAAATATGCATCATCAGCTTACATCCAAATACCTAGACAGAAAATCAAAAAAGTCCAAACACCAGTATGTTCACTGGGGAAAAAAAGAGAAGGAAATGATATTACACATCACACAAATGCATCAAAAAGAGAGCATAACTTCGCCTTTTCACCTACATTTAGTGTAACCATTAGAATTAGACGCTACTGTGACCTTAAATCAGGTCATTGTTATTGTAACCTGTACAAACAAGCTGAGATCAGTGTAAATCATAACTATTACCATCACAGTTAACACTTTTTTCTCTTCATAAATCAAAATGGCACCACACAGTAATGTATGTATCACTGCATACACATATCACAAAAACCAACCATCAGTAAATATGACTGATGCTGAATTTGCTTTTGGTGTCAGAAGAATAAGCTTCAAGTAACAAAATAATCTTAAAGTATCACAGCATGTGTGTGTGTGTGTGTGTGTGTACATGTGCCACATGTGTGTGTGTCTGTGTGCATGTGTGTGTGACTGACCTTTGGGATTGGGTGGTACAGCAGCTTTGGGTCCAGCGCCAAAGAACTGTAGTTTCCTCAGCTCCGAGTTAGCACTGTAGTCAATTGTTGGATCCTGAAAACAAAATAATGACCCCAACCTTCAAACCTATGAATGCACATACACATACACAAACAAGCATCATCAGTCACTGATGAAAGCTGTTCAAGTGTATAAAAAACTGGGTACACATGCACATCAGAAAAATTTCTCCATTACTGTCCCACTAAAGTGTGCATAGGCAGTTGCCAAGTCCTGGCAGCGTGGCACTCTAACAACAACTGCGCAGACACCTAACTGACCTCTTTATCAAGGCGTTTGGACTTGCGCTGTTTGTCCATTTTGAAGGAGGGGTAGGGTTTGTATTCCTTGTCCTCTTTGTCTTCTCGCTCCTCTGCTCCTGTGGCCATTTGCTGTTTCGCTTTCTGCTAAAAAATAAATTTAAAAAAAGGGGGTGGGGAGGGGGTATTAATATGCAATCACCTGACTTTGAAACTGCTGTATAGGAGACCCCCCCCCCCCCCCAAATCAATCAGAAGAGACTTCACACACTAAACCTGGGAAAACACACAACTCCACCATCACTTCAGAATCTCCTCTGACCCAGAAAATGGATCATAAGTCACATAAAACTAAAAGGAACTTATATAATATCACCATGCAAAGTTGGAAAGCCTCAGTTTGAACACTTCATCACAGACATGCAAAAATAACACTACGTTTATTGAGAAGACAGGAAATGTGTCAACTGTACTCTTTGAGTTGAATATTTGGCTAGTCACTACACTGTCACTGTGCTAGGTTTCTGTCATATGTCATATCCAAAAATGCATCAGTTTCCTGAATATGAGCCAGTCACATTTAACATGAGCCAGTCACATTTAGCGTTACATACGATAGTCATCTAAAAGTGCCACCATATATTAAGGACGATTTCACTCAATACTCAGCACCCCCAAATTAGACCTTGTTCACTTTCGCAAATTATACACATATTAGCCACAGACTATGATACTTTCTGATAGTGTGAACCAGCGAAAGCATGATACTTTCTGATAGTATGAACCAGTGAAAGCATGATGCTTTCTGATAGTATGAACCAGTGAGAGCCAAACTAACCTCTGTGATGATGGTCTGGCCCTTCTTGAAGAGGTAGAAGGGGTAGAGCAGGCGCTCGTAGTGAGTCTTGATGGTGCTTCCCTGCCCTTTGGCTGTGGGGAATCCCAGCTTGCTGGCAATGCGAGACCATTTCCGCTCTTTGGTGATGTGCTCCATGCCCCCCTCTTCCTCCACCAGCTGAGAGGAAAGAAAGTGTTGTTTAAAAATGAAATGCTGACCATACATTTTGCACCAGTCCTCAACAATTGTGTCAACATTTGTGGAATGACTTGGTACATAAGCAAATCATTACCATGCTGCAAACTGCAATACAAAATTATAGTTATCTCAAATGCACTACCAATGCATGTCCCACTGATACAGTGATGGTAACAAACAAACAAAATCAACTTACACTATACAGCGCCTGCATGTCCAATAATTTCCGGCCAACCTGTGGAATCCTCAGGGCGGTTCCCTTAATAAAAAAAAAGGAAAAAAGGAAAAAAATAATCATATGGCATCCATTTCAAACTGTGTTCTCAGGTGTTTTTTAATCCTCCCACTGACAGACAAGCAGATAACATCACATTCACAAACCCATTACTGTCAAAGCTAGCAATAAATTTGATAACAATGACAGCAAACAAGCAATCAACTCACACAGAGACATGACTCCTACGAGTCTATCTAATGAACAGAAAACAACAACAGGAAAGTTATCATTACATTTACTAGTACTAGCACCATCACTGTCCTTGCTGATGTTTTTGAACCCTTTGTTTTAGTCTTTGAACCTCACTCCAGCATGAAGAATGAAAGCAAAATTATTAAATTCAAATGAAACTGAAAGGCTCATTTTGTGTGTCAGAAGGAATGGGGAAGGGCTGGGTACATAGAGACTTAGCCAAATTAATTCATGAATAATTATATAGACTAGAGCAGAGTGTCAGGCAGTGGTCTAAGAAGGAAAACAGGAATTATGATCACGACAAAATGAATGGTTCGAGATTTAGCTGAATTAATTCATAAATAATTATACAGCAGTATACACCAGTGGTTCGCTGGTTCATGATGATTTTTTTTATTAGTTTGAGTCATGAAAAAGTGACAACAAAAGCTCAGTTATATGGTTGCCTGTACACACTACACAGCTGATTTCAACTCATCTTCAGAACTAAAGAACCAACAGCCGAGTAGCATTAAATTTCAGAATGGAAAAAATTAGCTTTTCTGTTCAAACTCTGACTCAGCCGTCTTGAAAATAAGCCATGGTCACCAAAATCAGTATGAACATTGAATGATTGATATATATATTTAGATAAGCTTAAGTTTAAAAGTGCTCATTTACAAGTTACACATTATCTGAGAAAACATCAATGTCAAAGTTTTAAGCTAAAACAGAAAACATGTTCACTATCTCCCTTATTTAAATGTCCTTAAACAGTTAAAGTTAAAACTACCTAAGATTACTGTCATAATCATACCATTACCAAATTATTAATGTTCAATCATACAAAATTTAAACAAAACTGGGTGCAAACTTGGCCAAACTGCTCTCACACACACAATTTTGAAGATTGGCTTCTACTTTTCCTGTTTTATTTTGTTAACATTCTAATCTTACATTACTGTGACCTTGAATTTAAGCTAAAATTACATCAAAACATGCAAAAATTAAATGCTGCAAAAGAGATAATTGAGTTCTAATGCCCAGTCAACCATGATAGTTATACCACAAGAAACTGAAAGCGGAAGATGCAAGCCCCAGCATGTTGACAAAAATGACATTGACCTTTATTAACGTTTTTAAAAATAAACAAAGCAAACTAAGTTCACACTGTGATGCAGAAATTGCATCACCCCACAGCAGAATATGACATGACTGCTACACAGTGCCAGTTTGTCTATATATATATATATATATATATAAAATCGCATTAATTTAAATAACCCAGCAATTTTTCCTGTCAAATCCAAATTTTTCCTGTTTCAAAGGTGAAACATTTTTCATAAACAAAATCTATGCAACCCATGCATAAAGAGTCTATGCATCATCTGTAGCAGTGTATAACGACTCAACAAAGTAAATACCAAATAGCAGTTTTAAATTTCAGTGCGTCAACTGTTGTTGATTTTATTTCATTTCTCTAGAAATCCTCTTTATTAAGATTATTAAGTTCAAGTCCAATCAGCTCGATTGCATCAGTACATGTGAGTGCCTGGACGGGTTCATCATTGTCAATTACTCAATGTATGCACTTTATTGCATCAGAAATAATACTGGTCAATACCAATAAACAAATCAAAGATGGTTTGATTTTGATATTTTTTAAAGTTAGAATTATCCATACCCTTGTGTTTTGTTTGCATTTGTTCATTTGGTTTCGCACAACAGGTGTTGGCTGTTGTTTTTCTTGTTTTGTGGTTGCTGTTTCGTCACTTTGTCAATTAATACATGGTTCAGGGAATGCCTGCACTGGTAATGGTTCCTCATCAGGATCAATATATATATCATTTTACATGCACTTAACAGCACTGAACTAGCAAACTAGCCAGTCTATGGTTTCAGACTGAATACAGTTAGACCATCATGTTTTGGGGGTTTTTTTAAATGTTATTTTGTGTTTTTTGTTCTTCCTTCAATTATTTTGTTTTCTTTGTTTGGTGAGGTTCTTTTATTCTCCACCCCCACACCCCCCCCCCCCCCCCCCCCACCCCCTTCTTTTTGTTATTGTCTTTTTCTCCACTTTGTGAAAATCACGCAACAGTACAGGATTTTTTGTGGGATCCCCCTCCCCCACCCCAAGTTTTTTTAAATTCTGATCACTGTTGTTTCTGTTTGAGTGTTTCATCACTTTGTTCTCAATTTGCACAAAAGGGTTTGTTTTACTTTTGTTATTGTCATCATTGTTTTTAGTCTTGTTTTGGGGAGGGGGTGGGGGTGGGGGGGGGGGGGGGGAGGGTCTTTGTTTTTGTTAGATTTTGTTGTTGTTGGCCAGGAGTGGGGTGGGGGTGGGGTGGAGGGGGGGGTGGGATCAAAGATTTGAAGTACACTGCTTTTTATGTGTTTCTTAAAGAAAAACAGCCACAATAGCACCAAATCTAACTGCAGTACTTTAAACTCAAAATATAAATCATTACAAAACTAAAGAATTAAACATATTACCTAACCTTGGTCCCAAAGGGGCACAAACAGAAAAACACACATACTGCATGAATTAAGATTTTCTCACCTGAAGTTCCCAGAACTTAAAGAGTCTGTCCAGAAAGTTGAGCTTAATCCGGGATCGGGCCTAGTTCATAAAAAATAAACAAATCCTTGATCAAAAATGTTCAAATTAAAATGATTTCAAGGAAACTTGTTTTTCTGCACAAAAAAAACTTACCCCCCAAAAAGAAGATTTTTTCTAACTTTGGTGGATATCTTTTCAAAAAAGCATAACTTGCAGACAGAAAAGTCAACACTGACCTTTTGCCACCAAAAATATCATTTACTGAGGATGTACTTTGGAAAAAAAACATCTCCCAACAATATTCTCCAAAATTCAAGATGGCTGACTTGCTACTTGTCTGAGCCAGGGACAGCAGGTCTACACACCAGGATCAGTGCAGGGCTCAGCCATCAGAACAGCTGGCACTCACTCACAGGGCCAATGCCACAGCACAATACCAAAGGAAGCATTCAATCATCTCATTAACATCAAATTTCCACATTTCTCCACTCAAAACATAAGTACAAAGCATGATTCATCACATTCCTTTCATGAAACAACAAGAGAAAAACTGCATAAAATTCTTCCACTTACCTCCAATTCATTTAGTCTCTGAATCCTGGGCACAAATTTGAAAGTGTCCACTGGCGCTGCGAAGGGTGGCTGCCAATCCTACACATTCATTAGTTAAGGTTTAGACTTTCTGACTAGCTGAAGGATAATAAATGATATTCCCTATATTTCACTTTGACACCTGAGATTAGAAAAGCTGCCATATGTGTTTGCCTTATAGATCCTCTGATCAGTACATATTTTGTTCAACTTAGCCCCACAATATAATCAAACCACAATGAATTTTCAATGAAAGGCTTCCTTTTGAATAAATGTATTCATTTTGTATCAAAGCAGGCTTCATAAATGCTTGCCTTTAAGGCTTTATTTAACAACTGAAGTTCCTTGTTCTTCAAGTTTCAGCTGTTCAACTTCCAGGCATGCTACTCTGTAAATCCTTTGTCTGCACTATGTTCACATATGCATCACTTTGCAGTTCTATAGATTTTTAACAATGTGAATGTACAAGTACAAACAATGACAATGTGCCCCACCCAAAATGCATGTTCATTCCACAGTATAAAACCAGTCAGTGCTGCTGATCCCAAACAATTTGTGTTCATCACTTTATTTTTGTATGTATGCACAAGTGACAACACAACATGCGCTTGCATCATGTTGTCTGGGGTATTAATTTTTTTAACTACATGCTCAATAAACAGTTTGACAAAACATCTGTAAAGTCTAAAATTTGTAAGCACAAAAGCAGTTATCCAACTTATTGATCCACATCCCAGAATCAGCAAAACATGCACACCCAACCCTCTTGTCAACTGCCTTACAGACCAGCAAATACTGCAACAAGAACAATGGCTGCAACTTTCCCAGTGGCAGAATCTTGCTTTTCAATGTACATGGCTGTCACATTATATTTTCCAAAAACCCAGGCTGGTGTTCACAAACTGAGTGAAAGAAAGGAACTGGGCTTGGACCATACACAAAATTAATTTATGCACATATTTGCATCACAACATTATGAGACTTGGCTGCTACCACACATAAGGCTGCTAAAAAAAATAGATTTGAAACTACTATTGTGTACTAAGTCAAATGCAACACATTTTTAAGTGTCAATGTTTTGCACTGGATTTTATGTTCTGTTTATGCAACCAATTTGCATTTTCACTGCTGCTAACTCAGTTTTAAGAATGGCAATTTGGGAAATGCCCAACACAATTTTGATAGTTGTAATAAAAGCAGTAAGTTAGTTTCATGATGCATGTTTGCAGAGAAATCAAGGTCATACTTTTTTCCAGGGCAGAATGAATAATGGATTATTGATTCAAAATCTGTCCATTCCTTTCAAATTTCTTGGCTTTCAGTCAAAGTCCATTCACATCTTCAACTGACTGTTTTTGTTTTGCTAACAGTAATGCAAGGGCTAATTGTTTTCTAAAGATCATCAAAAGAAATCGGCACGATGAGTCCGTCCATCAACATCTACGTCATTGCTTCAGCCCAGCGGCCTCATGACGGTTTGCCAACACATAACCCATCCCCACCAAACCGACGCTGGAATTTCTTTTTTAAAAGGACGTCAAATCTCTACAATCTGCTTCTATACGCTACTTCAGGCTCACAGAGTGAAATACACCGGCTAAAATCTGAAGAAAAATATAATTTGATGTGTCCCTAGCTTAAATTTCACCATCCAGAATGGCTAAGAGTGTTGCCATATGAGGAAAACAGCTACAGGATGCCAAACAAAGCGTCGCCATGTTCAGCGTGAAATACTGCACGTAGCGTTAGCATCAATGGGCGGTCAAATGCAGCTCCCTTCACGCCGGACAAATGGGCACAATTTGCTGTAATACTAAATCAAAATGCAAGAAACAATTCTACAAACCGGTGGAGGTCTTATTTTGCAAATGCCAGTTTTGCTGGCTATAGGTCTAATCTTTGCAATGTATGCCAACGGATCTTGGAACTCCTCCTCCGACGGTGTGAACACAGGACATTCAGGAGGTGGCACAAAGTTGTTATACGGATCTGTCTCATCCGCATCCATGATTATGCACGTTGTCACAGAACTTTCATCCAAATAAGCACATAAACATTTGTCACAACAAGAAATCCACGTAGAAGTGTACTGAAAAACATGCACAAGAACCACACTGCAAGTAGAGCCGAACAACAACCCTTAATTATCCGACCGTTGTAGTAAATAGATCCCATACAGCATGACTCAGAAACAGACAATGTGTTTTCTGCAATTTTTAGCTTAGAAAGTTATTCAAAAAATGTATGGTGCATGAAAAAGACCACTAACGTTGTTTATTTTGATAAAATGTGATTATTTATGTAAATATCACATGCGGAGCAATCTGAATGAAAGGTCGAGAGGTCAACAGACCGGTAGTGACAAACATCTGAACTTTTTTAATTTTATTGCAATTATATAAGACGACAGTTAGAAGATTAAACAGTGCGGCTATGCTTCAGTTTATTTTTAATGTTCATTTAATTCTGTTATCAGTTCCACAATTAAAATTAACATTTGGTGCGCGACTAATCGCTATACTTTTCAAAATGGCGTCTCCATCGACTCGGTACGCAAGGCTTACTTTTCTAGCAAGTGTGAACTAATTCATTACTGTATTACCCTCATTCAGAATTACTTCTGAGTATTGGGTGATCGATCCTTTGAAGAATAAGTTAAAAAAATTGCCGCCACAAATGTTCTATGACAGTTTTATTTGCTGTAGCGTCCTCTTGGATTCTTGTTGCCATGGGCCTGAACATGTTCAAGAGACCCGCCTTTTCTTTTTGGTTACTGATTGATTACCTCAAGCTTTCCCACTTTTGACTTATTGTGAAATTTGTGATATGCCTTGCTTCTGTAACAGGACATTATAATCTCGTACTAGGAATACTCTCTAGCCTGTCCCTGCCGTAAGGGGCGCGATGAAAAGTGTAGTAGATTCGATAGCCAACGCACGCTCTCTTTTTTTAAATAATATTTTTAGCTTGAGTTCACAATGTTTAAAAAAGACCATCCACTTGTTCATGACTGTTTTAGTGCTGTTGTCGTTGTTATGGCGGGAGGGTTACCGTTACACAAATACGATTGTACGACTCCTGCTCCTAGACACATTTACAGGCTTTGTGAACTTTTCAGACCCACTTATTGCTATTGCTATTATTATTTTCGGTCATGGCTTGCTTCTGCGTGCTATAGTTTGCTCAGAAGAGTATTCAGCATACTCAGACTTGGTTATTAACATATCTGGATCTTTTACCCAGGTATTTTTAAGTGGTTCATGCAACTTTAGTATTCAAAGATAGATAAGGAAAAACAACAACAGTAAGTAAGTAACTTGGTGTTTTACGCCCAGTCAACCATTGCGGTTATATCAGGGTGAAAAACAACAACAACAAAAACGTTTTAGTACAAGTAGTACTTAGCAAGACTGGAAATAGTTTAAAAATCTCAAATGTCTTCATTTGATGTAAAACATTTTCAGAAAGTCAGAATCACCACTGTCCTACCTGCACCAGATGTTTTGTAAAATATATTAAAATTTTGAAAACAGGTCAGAGTAAGTAAACACATCTATGTAATTTTCAGAGGCAGACGGTCTCCCAAGAGTGCAGCCAGCACTCCCAGCAAGAATCGTCACAACAATACTTTACAGGATGGAGGCAGTTTTCTGGACACTAGCCAGAATTGTGCCACTGTCAAGCCAGATGCCACCGAACTTCCTGGCATCAATGAGAGATTGGGTGTGTGCTAAAGTGCAAGACTAATCAGTGTCAAAATGTGTCTACACTGTCAAATTCCTGAAGAAAATGTAAAAAACACACATCTGTTTTAAGACCACTTTTTGCTTGTTGTTGATCTGGTTTTTGTTTTGTTTTGTTTATTTGTTTGTTTGTAACCCTTAACAATAACTTTTGAGTTTCTGGGGTGGTCTTATAAGCCAGGTTCTGTTCAGATGTTGTTTTGTTTTTGATTCTTTAGCAAGTAAAATTTCACATTTAAAACATAAATACACTTAAGATGTATTTAATGGTAAAATGATTTTGTTTTTTGTTTTGTTTGTATGTTTATATTTATTGTTCTTGCTCAGCTATAATTGTCAATTTTTTATGACAGTTCCACGTTGTGGTTTTCTTAATCTTACCAGTTTTGCATTCATGATTAAATTACCCCCACCCCCACCCCCAACTCCCAACCCCACACACTCACCCCACTTGCCACTTTCAAATCCTCTACTTCATATTTTCTTTTTGTCATTATGTGTTTTTTGTGTTAGTTTATGGATGGATGGTACGTGTAGGTATAAATTCATTACTGTTACTCAATGAAAATTGCAGTTATATTCAAAAATATTTGATTTTTGAAAAATGTCTGTTGATTAATAATTTTTCTTTTGACACAAACAGGTTACTTGCGACCATCCCGAGAACTGCTTGAATACTACAGAAAGAAGATTGCAGAATATGATGATGAACATGATGAACTTGTCAGCAAGCTCGAAGAATACAAAGTCACATATGAGGAACAGGTAACTGTAAAGTTTTGTGATTTTGCGTGTATGATACAATAGATGATCTTCCAAAATAAAAGGGGACACAATTTAGCGATGTTTTCTTTACCACAGTAGAGCTGCACCCTCCTAATCCCCAGATGGAGAGGACAAGCACTGCTCTCTCTCCTTCGCAGATAGCGTTCTATTTGTGACAACACAGCCTTAGGTTCTGGGATTATTGTCCCTGACGGTTCTTCTACTGCGAGTTCAAAATCAAACCAGCCAGCCAGCTCAAATCAATTCATGTTACATTCTCACTTTCATTTTTTATTTGGCTGGACTGATTTCAGCTATAAAATACAACAACAGCCCATTATGTTGTCGGTGCCATACCTGTCATAAATTTGTCTTATGAGCTGGGGATGAGCAAAGGCAAGAACATCAGCCATAAGCTCAGAAAGCTTGTTGATGAGCACACAATCATTCACTGTATCTTTATTTTGTCTCAGATAAAAAATGTTTTGTTTAAACCAAAGGCAAGGACTCTAGGGGCACAGCTCACAATTCAGCTAACAGAAGTAGAGATGAAGAAGTGAACAGTTGTACCGGTTCATTCTTATTTTGCCCTAATCGTTTTCCTTCTCTGCTGCCCGTCTTCCAGCATAGACTGCAGTGGGAGCTGCGCCAAAGGGAGGAAGAGATCGTGGAGTTGCAGAAGGCCCTGAGTGACATGCAGATCTACCTCTTCCAGGAACGTGAACATGTGCTGAGGCTGTATGCTGAGAATGACAGGCTGAAGGTCAGTCCATGGTTCACTGAGAATGACACATTGACAGACTGAAGGTCAGTCCATGGTTCACTGAAAATGACACATTGACTGGCTGAAGGTCAATCCATGGTTCGCTGAGAATAATAGACTGAAGGTCAGTCCATGGTTCACTGAGTGAGAATGACACATTAACAGACTGAAGGTCAGTCCATGGTTCACTGAGAATAATACACTGTCATTCTCCATGGTTCACTGAGAATGATACATTGACAGACTGAAGGTCAATCCATGGTTCACTGAGAATAATAGACTGAAGGTCAGTCCATGGTTCACTGAGAATGACACATTAACAGACTGAAGGTCAGTCCATGGTTCACTGAGAATGACACATTAACAGACAGAAGGTCAGTCCATGGTTCGCTGAGAATGACACATTAACAGACTGAAGGTCAATCCATGGTTCACTGAGAGTGATAATAACACATTGACAGACTGAAGGTCAGTCCATGGTTCACTGAGAATAATAGATGGAAGGTCAGTCCATGGTTCACTGAGAATGACACATTGACAGACTGAAGGTTAGTCCATTGTTTGCTGAGAATAATAGACTGAAGGTCAGTCCATTGTTCATTGAGAATGATGCTTTGACAGACTGAAGGTCAGTCCATGAAGGTCAGTCCATGGTTCACTGAAAATGATAGACTGAAGATCAAACCATGGTTCGCTGAGAAGGACACATTGACAGTCTGAAGGTCAGTCCATTGTTGTGTGCGTGGGCATTTCATCCATTACAGCTTTGCTTCTCTCCAATTTGCAGCTTGGATTGCAACTTTATTTTTTTAATTTTTTGTTATGGCAAATCCTGTGATTATTTTGCTATCTTATCCAGAGTCAGTGTTTTAGTAGGAGTTTTTATCTAAATCCAATGAGCTAAACAGGTCAGATGAGTTTACCATATTTGCATGCATAACTTTAGGCAATATTTTAATTGGGTTAGGCTGGACTTTTACTACTGTTTGGTTTTCACATTTAACTGTTTGAATGGAACGCAACAGTTGGGTTTAGCTTTTTCTCTGTAAACACATGTATTGGCTGACATGAGCTGTCTTATTCAAGGGTTGATGGCCCACACAAATAATGCAGTTCTTAGGTACCCAAGTCAAAAATATCACTTTGGTTACCAAGTTTTGGAACAAACAAAAATTTAATTTAATTTTGCTGCATGCTGACGCAATGGAATGTTAAATGAGGACACAGTTTGGGACAAATTTGTCTTTAGTTTGCTGCATGCTGATGCAGCAAAGTGTCAGATTAGGAGAGAAAAATACGGGACATTTGTGTAGCGTGTGTTGCACGTTGATGTGACAGATTCGTGAACTGGAAGACAAGAAGAAGATCCAGAAGCTGCTGAGCCTGGGCACGGCCACTGGGGGGGAGACCACCTACTTCATCAAGGAGCCCCCTGCCAAGGCCATCGTAGAGCAGCACAAGGCCCACAAGGCTGCAGGGCCCAGGGCCAGGCGTAAGTTAACTGGGGGGGGGGGGGGGGGGGGTATCAGGAACTCCCTGCGAGCCCATCATAGAGCAACACTATCATTAGCAGGACCTGCCACAAATATCATTTTTGACGCGACAAAAGTTTTGTCGTGACAAACATGTGACAAACATGTGTTTGTCACGGCAAACGTGTTTGTTTCAACAAACACGTGTTTGTCACAACAAAAGTAAGCTTGTCAAGACAAAACTTTTGTCATGACAAAATTATGTTTGTCAAGACAAATATTTGTTGCAACAAAAATATGTTTGTCAAGACAAATGTTTTGTCGCAACAAGCATACTTTTGTTGCGTCAAAAGATGTGTTTTGTTGCGATGAACATGTCTTTGTCACGGCAAACATTATGCTAGTGGCAGCTCCCACCAATGATACAACACAAGCCTGCAGGGCCCAAGGCCAGGTGTAAGGTAAGTGGGGGGGGGGGGGGGGGGGAGTGGTGCTTATGATTGTTAGTCAAGGTTCAGGTGTGTTTACTTTAATGATTCTTGTTACAAGATAATTTGTCACAGTTTTAGCTGATGAACATAAACAAACAACATTCAATGCATGATAGTTACACATTGTTCTAATCCTTCCTTTTTTTCTGCAGCATCCACCTCCAGTAAGAAGAAGTGTGTACCAGTGGTAGACAGACGGCCATCATTTGATCTTCAGCCTGAAGAGAAATACCAGCACGACAATGAAGTGCTGACTCTGCAGGTATGAAGGCATGCTTTTTTTTTTTTTTTTTGCTTTTGTTTTCAGAGGCATCATACCTTCAGCTGTACTCTTGCCGTTGTTTTCTGTTGGAGTACATGGTTTCTTCCCCATTCAGGCTTGACAGAGCTACTCTAGAAAGGAATCCACCAACAAGGGAGTTAAATTGCACACAGTAATACTAACACAAGTACAACAACAAAGACCTGAGTTGCCTACGGTAACTCTCAAATTTGAGGATGTACCTCTGGTGGAGTGTTATTGTACCTTGTATTTACACGCATGCCAGGTGAGAGTTACCATAGGCGACTCAGGTCTTTGTTGTACTTGTGTTACGTATTTTGAGCGCAAATTAACTCCCTTGTTGGTTGATTCCGCACGAGTGCTCTGGGTCTCATTCTGTTTCAGAATTTTTACTCTAGAAAGGAATTTCAATAGTGACAATTACTGGGATCAAATGTGCAAAACACTGCCAGGTGTCACAGCTTGCCTGTCACACACTGCAGCCTCTGCAATGTGTGTCCTGAGATGGTGCATGTGGGTGTTCTGCATGTTGAGACATTGGGTACACAGAGAAAAGAGTTTTTTTTTTTTTAATTGGATGTAAAATCAACAAGATATTTTAATGCAAAATCTTTACTTTCTTATTTTTATTTTGGCCTTTTCTACCAGTTAGACAAAATGTTTTTTGAGACGGTTAGCTCTTTTCAGTGTCACAGTCAGGTCTTTTGTTATAATGCAGTGGGTGTAGATTCTTGGTAGTCCATCAGTCACTCAGTGCCACTGATGGCCTTTCAGCATCAAGCTGTGAGAAGCTGTTGAGCCTGAACTGAGTGATTGTAGCAGGCACATAGACACTGAGCTTTTGCGGCAGTGGACAGTGCAGATCCCTATTCGTCTGCGTCAGTTTGAATGCAGACTTTTGTTTTTTTGTTGTTGTTTAGCTAGGGCTGACTATTGTGTATGTCCATGACCTGTGTAGGCACATTCTTTATAGAATGATACAGTAAAGTACTATTTCATTGTCAGTTTACATCAGAAGTTGCCGTTGGATTCATGAATTAAGGTTGAATGCACAACAGAGAGATGCTCACACAGTTTTCGCTGAGAGTCGCCAGTGCTGTGAATTTTGCAGTATGTTCGTAGTTTTGGGAGAACCAACATTTTATCCTGGCATATTTCTGCCCAAACATTCGAGCCAAGGATCATCATGAGGTTTTTGTTGGAGAGGACATTTTGGCCATAACAGTATTTTACAAAATGTGAAGTATTCTTTTTTCTTTTTTTCTTTCTTTTTTATCAGGGTACAGATTTATGCTACATGCATTTGTTTTGGGCTACTGCAAAATGTGATCATTTGCTAATACCGGTGTCTGCATGCAGGTGGAGTCATTACAAGCCCAGCTAGCAGAACAGACAAAGCTGGCCAAAGAACAGCTGGACGCTTTGCTAGAGGACAGGAGAGTCAAGGAGGAGGAGTTTGAGACGCGGAGGAGGCGAGATGAGGAAAAAATACGCATCCTTACTGAAAAGTGAGTTTTGAAGACCAGCGCATGCTAGTCAGCTGTGGTGTACATTCATGGGCCCATGACTGGCACCTTTTATGTTCTTGGCTCTGTTTTTTTCTGCTTCTTCTTATTAAGGATTTCTGGCATGTTTGTTTCTTTGTCTTACAGACTGGTCATTTAAAATAGTGTTATTTCATTCTGAGATGACCATGAGTGGTTGATGGGACATTAAAATCCCAAAACTAACTAACTTCTCTCACATGTTCTGAAAAAGCTGTGGTTCAGTTTTACATTATTTGGAGCACTGTTCTGTCATGCCAAAGCCTGTTATCAAATTTAAAGAGACTGTTAATTTTAGCAAGTTAGAATATTCCTGTTATATAGTCTGTCTCTTATCCCCACCCCCACTCCCACCCCCAGATTTTTGTTGTTGTTGAAAACGTCAGTGTTTGGCATGAATTCATTGCATGTGTGGCAGACTACACAAGACCCAAGACCTGTTGTATGACTCCACCAAAGACTTTCTGGAGCAGCGGTACCAGGGGCGCGCAGATGAGCGCTCGTGGATGGGGGAGAAGGACAAGTTGTTACAGCAGCTGGACAGGTGTAAATCTCAGCTGAGCGCAGGCACCCACAACCGCAACAACAACCTCAATGTCTCTGTCACCTCACATGACGGCAGAACTGCCTCCGCTGAGGAGATCAAGGTAGCTAGCTGGCAATTTGTGTTTTGGTGATTACTGCCAGATGGCACACCTCTTAGGCAGGGGAATAGTCTTGTGTCTCTTGAAGGTTGGGGGGTGGGGGGTTAGAAGAGTCAGAAATCATTTTGAAAAAATTCAGGCCAAGGGATAGCTGACAGACTGGTGGGTAAAGCAATCACCATGAGTAGCATGCATCTCAGAAGATCTGAAGTGTTGAGGATCTTGAGACAGTGCCTGCAGGCACAAAGCCAAGGATATCACCCCACTGATTGCCTGGAGGAGAGTGGGGAAGAAAGAGGAAGCGCTTGCCATTCTTCCTTGAAAGGATGAGAAAGGGCCGCTGTCAGTCAGATAAACATCAGCGCTGTTTCAAAAGCAATGAAGCACATATGGGCTTTTCCAAGTGCATAGATACCATCATGAACTGAACTGAGCTGGGGCCATGGGAGACTGTTCTGATATGATAGCACAACATATCTGGCTGGATTCCCTACTCCTGTGTTAGGGGGTGTTGAAATTGAATGAACTGGAAAGGCAGGAGTCCTAGCAGTGCGCCAGTGTATGTAAAGCTATATTCTAACTGCTTCAGGCTCAAAAGTGGGGGGCCTTTGACAGGTTTGGGTTCTCAGCCGAGTTGCCCTTGGTTTTTGTGCCCTCGCAGTATATACCCCGCAAGGGGTGCACTGGGTCCAGGAGTGTGATGTGTTACAGTGAGGTTCAACTGTGTTTCAGTCTCTGGAGTACCAGCTGCACCAGTCCCAGAAGATGGCGGACATGTACCGCGAGCAGGTGATACAGCTGGAGGACGAGTTATCACGCATCAGGGAAGAAGGGGATGTCACGCGGGAAGTTTTCCATGTAGGTGTTGGCCAAAGTGATATTTTTTGTGATGAGCATGATGTTGATGCATACCCTCTTTTGCTTTCAATTGTCAATGCAAAGTCTTACTGTTGTTTGCACATTTACTAGTCATACTTTTATTTCAATGATTTATTACTTTTACTCTTGCTGTCTCTCTCTCTCTCTCTCTCTCTCTCTCTCTCTCTCTCTCTCTCTCTCTCTCTCTCTCTCTCTCTCTCCCTGATATAATCGTAATGGTGCTATAGATTACTTTATTGTGTCAAAACATTTAATTTTGATGAATTGTAATTTGCAAGTGGGTGATTGTGTTGACTCTTGGCATATGCCTGTGGAACTATGTGGATGATCATGTTGACTCTTGGCATATGTCTGTGAAACTATGTGGATGATCGTGTTGACTCTTCGCATATGCCTGTGGAACTATGTGGGTGATCGTGTTGACTCATGGCATATGCCTGTGGAACTGTATGGATGATCATGTCTGGGGAACTACGCTGGTCCAATGTTGCTTATAATATTGACAGAGCAGTTGTAACTGAAAGCCAGGAAGACTGTGTTGCATGGTCAGAGGAGTTTGTGCAAACTTGTAAAGATGAACTATGCTCAACAAACTTTAAACTTTGCATCCAATAGACAATCTCAGCACTCAGCACCGATAGATGTCTAGAGGCAGTCTTTTTCTGCTCTTTATTGGTGAAGAGTAAACTAACATGATTTTTTTTTTTACTATTAAAGGAGCTCAAGATCAAAGCCAAAAAGTACCCCTTTGCAGTTTTATTGTTATTCTTGTTGATGAGCAATAAAATAACTAAGTACATTTTTGCTTAGCTAAAACAGCTGTATAGCAAAATAAACCAGTTTGACAGAAAGTCATGCCACAGGTTCCTGATCAAGTCTTTAGCTTGTGCAGAAAGTCATGCCACAGGTTCCTGACAACATTTTGCACATTTTTTTCTCTCTTCTCTTTCAACTTGAAAAAGTATGTTGTTCAAGCATCCCCAAACAGTCTATAATCGTTTACTGGAAGAAAATTAATCTACTCTGTATGTTGTTGGATTTTTTTTTAGTACTTAATTGTCCCTTAATAGAAATTCAGGTCACCGTACCCAGGTAAGGCACAGCAGCTGCTAGAGCAACGCTACCGACTCCTAACTGTGTGCATGCAGTATTTCCGCATGTCCAAACAGTGGTATGGCTGCCAGTGTTGGAGACTGTTTACACGCTTACAGATGTTGATGCATGCGATTACACACTGAGGGCTGTACCGACACAATAAGAGAGTCTGTACTGAAAGTTGACCGTGGGAGAAAAATCCCCCGCCTGACCCATCACTAATCCACCATCCCCATGTATTTCTAGGATCGCAGTGAAAGGATGACAAAGCGCCTGCAGCTGATGAACGCTCGCTACCAGGACCTTGAGCGGCGGCGGGCACTAGAGGTTGAAGGCTTCCAGACAGACATCAAGAACCTTCGACAGCGTCTCAAAGATGTAGAACGACAGCTATACAAGGTTTCTTCTGCACAAAGTCCATCTCTCTCTGCCTCCAACCTTTTCTTTGTTTTGCTGGCTGCAAAAGCCATGGCTGTGAAGTTGTTCTCAGTGATGGCTGATGTACTCGAAGTAGGAAGGAATCGTTTTGCAGTCTGTCATTTGCAGTTATCACTGTTATGTTATGACTGAAGGTGACTACTGCCACTGGAAAAGATAACATGTCAGAATGGGTTCTACCTATATGAGGTGTAAAAGGGCTCCTGTCAATTTATGCCATTAAAAAAAATTAAAAAATGCATGCCTTTCCTCCAGATGCATGTCACAAATACTGTGTAAAACAAATGTCATGATTAGTACCTTTGTGATGTGTAAGTCCTGAAATGCATCACAATTATTTTTATGCGTGTTTGGCAAACCCTGTTTTGATGTGGTGGTATACAATGCGGTCCCAGTTAGCAGCAGTGTTGTTATAATGGTGTTGGCCCACCTTTCTGGGGTAGAGATTTGATTGCTGAACTCAAAAATCAAAGTTTTTGTCATTTAAAGTGTGAGATAAGTTATTGCAAATGTTTCACTGCACAAGCCTCTTGCAGTTTTTTGTTTTGTTTTTTAAACAGCAACCTGTTTTTCAGGTGACCTTGGGCTTTGCTGAAGACATGGACATGAAGCGGCCAGATGACCTTGACATGCAAATCCTAAGAAATGTCAGAAGCACTGCTGGTCGTTCCAAGAAAATCATGGGAGAACTGAAGAACCTCAAGACTAAAGTCTATGGACTCGAAAATGACCTGAGGCATATTTGATGGAGTGCCTTTGAGAAGTGGCACGTTCATGGAGGACAGCCATCAAGTATCCGTCCAGTATCGTTCACAGAATTTGATTGGATGGGGAAACAGCATAAAACGTAGGTGCTCATTCACATGAGGATTTCAGGCCTCTCGTGGGAGCACTGTCCGTGGAAATCTGCTGTTGGACCTGGTCCTGATGGGTTTGAAATGGGTGGTTCATACACTGCGTTTTGAACAGGCAACAAACTTCACATACTGTGCGTTTTGAACAGGCAGCAAATATGCCATGGCTCATTCCTGCTGAATTCTGATGGTGGATTTGCATTTAATGTGCTACTTTTTTTTTTTTAATGTATGTATATACAGTTACCTGAATGGTAGCCAGTTGATTTACTATTTGCAAATCGCTTATGTCAGTGCGTGCTGCTGGTCTGCATTCACCGACAAACTCAATGCCAGGATAAAACAGATTTGGTAAGGTTTTCAAGTTTGGGGATTGGATTTAAAAAAGTAAGAGGAGTTGTGGCATTCAGTCGGATCAAACAGCAGATAAGGATGCAGAAGCATGTTGTGCAGAGGCAGGTGGCAAAAAAGAATGTGCTGGTGAGCAGGGCTGCACCCACAAGTCTTGTATTTGGACCTGCAGTCAGCACTCGTTTTTACAACTGACAGGAACAAGTTCAAATGAAAGTCCCTGTAGTGATCAGTGTATGACGGCCAGTCATGTCAAAACACTAATGTTATGAATCAACAAATAAAGAGAGTTTGTTAGCACTCAAAAGACATCACACAAACATAACAATGACCTGAAAGACCTATTGTATTCACCTGGCATGCAAGTAAATGCAGGGTACGTACATTCCACCAAAGGAACATCTTGGTTATAATTTTCTTGGACATGATAAATGTAATAGGTGTCAAGCTTTGTGTGGTGGTACTTGCTGAGCTTTACATGTCCAGATCTTCTTCGAGAAATATTTTCAATCGCAGGGCTAACTCAAGGGAGAGCAGCGAGGAAGTATTTATGACTGCAGGGTTCAAGTTACCTAACTTGGTTCCTTGTGGGCACTGTGCAGGTGACACCTTTTGTTTTTATTCTGGCCCGTTTTGGGCAAAACGAGAGAGAGATTTTTCACTATGAATGCCTGCACAGACTGGGCAAAGAATGTGTGTGATGAATACGTTTAGGTTATCAACCTGTGTGATAACAATAATGTGTGAGAGCATGATAGCAGCATGCTCAAAATGTTGGCAAGTTAGTTATGGACATCACTGGAGTAAGTTAGTTAAATTGGGTTTTAAGGTCCTGTCAATCGCACAGGGTTGCCTCAGGATGACACTGCAGCAAGATCCTTCACTTTACTACTTTGTGACTGCCGGCATCAACCTTTCCTTTCATGATCCTAGCAGTTGATTGTCAGCTCACCACATCATACATTTGCAGGAATGTCAGGTTCATAATGCCAGAGCATCTTGTAGACATTCCACAGACATTCCAGAGGGCAACTGAGTCAACAACAACAAAAAGTGAGAATGTGTCAGCCGTGTGGGATCTGAGTGGAGGAAAAATACCTGTGATGCCTGTAAAAAAGATGTGATTATTTCACAAAACTTGTTTCTTATCTTATTAATGTTTTATGTAGATGACAGAGCGAAAGGCATTCTATACCTCTGTCATGCTGTATTTTATTGTATCCTTTTTATGGATGAATAAAAATGTATTGAAAAAAAAAGGAACAGGAACGTGTCTGAAATCACTTCAGAATGTGTTTACACTTTATTTTTCAGCACAGCACAGACATTAAATGACGCACAAACAACAGACTGGTAATCACATCACCCTCAGGACTGACTTCACCAGTACAAATCATCTGTTGGTAAACTCTCAGTTACAAAGAATTGACATGCATCAAATAGTTCTCAAGACAATCCAAAATGATACGGATACACTTGATCATGTGCATCATGTCCACATTGTATATGAAAGTTTATTCTCCCAGTAGCTGTATGCTTTCTTTAGAGCTGAAGATGCTCATACAGCCATAACAGAGATGCCTTTGAGAAGAACATTCTTGGAATATATTTTTCAACATAAATATTGTTACTAGAACATTCTTAGAATATATTTTTCAACATAAATATTGTTACTAGAACATTCTTAGAATATATTTTTCAACATAAATATTGTTGCTATTTGTTTCTCCCCCATCACCGTACAGCTTCAAAGATGCCTTCACCCAAATTCGGTACAAAACATTCAGCCATATTATTTTAATAAAACAGTTTCCATTCAAGTACAGGGAGGAACTGGTGGCACAGAGTGAAAGCATGATCAAGCAAGGTCACCACGTGGACGGGTGACCTTTAAACATGTGCTAGACCAAGATTTCACTCGAGTCCAAAACTGCACAGACTGTACAGAAGACTCAGATGAGACTACAAACCAAGGTCCCCTATGTGTGTGTGTGTGTGTATATATATATATATATATATATATATATATATATATATATATATATATATATATATATTATATGCACAGATAGTGTGTACACACATTAAACTAAAGATCCTGTAGTCTATGTCGGAGTGTGGTTGATTATACAAACATCAAAATAATGCAGCATGCACTGTAAGTGTTAGGAGACGGGCAAAGTGTTGAAGTTGGACATTAAACAGAAGAAAAGGAAGTGCTTAGCACTTGCAGGAATTCTTTGCCTGTCTTATTACCAAAAGTATAAAATTGAGTTTTGTTTTTGTCCTGGAATTACACCCTCCGGACAGAAGCCCACTGTTACGGGCTAACAACCAGACAAGTATCGGAAGTGTGTTGCATCTCTGCTGTAGAAAGCAGGCCACTGCGGGAAGAACGTGCTCCATCACCAAACACTCGCAGCCTTACAGAAGAGTGAGAGCAGTCGATACGTGACTGCGGAAGTTGACGCAGACATGCCTCACAAGTGAGTTACGTGCTGCCTCTCAGCTATGGAACAGCTACTAACTGCAGGCCACTGTGGGAAGAACGTGCTCCATCACCAGACACTCACGAACGTACAGAAGAGTAAGAGCAGTCGATGCATAACTGCGGAATTTGGTCCAGAGTGGCCGTCA